>OZ023275.1:411550-505081 GCA_964007475.1 Hybos culiciformis
TAATTTTCTAAATCGATTTTCGTAAGCCTGAAATTAATAATTTAAACGTGATCACTTATTCCATCCAACCGCAACAATGATTGAAAAGCCTAGGATTACAAAGTGAATTTCGTGAAGAATGCAAAAAAAACCATATACTATAGAACTACATTTCGACGAAGAACTTCATTAGAACGTATGTCATGAATTTTTCACAATTTTATTTGGAGAAGAAAAATCTTTGTACAAATTCTACCCTGGATCATATAGAATAAATAAGGAAAATAATAATAACGAAATTTTTAACTAAAAGTTTGAAATATAACAAGGACTTTTGTCAGCAGAACTGTTTTTTTTTCATGTTTCTTGTGTTCCAGATTACCTGTCGTTTGATCTATTGACCTCATGCTGTTTTTGTTGTGAAACAAAAGATCCTTTTTGTTCTTGTTATCGTTAAAGATTCTTATAAAAATAAAAATTATGACTATAATTTTTTTTTTTGTAATGTTTTTAAAATGAAATTATACAAGGTGAAAATAAAAATAAGGAAAAGGACATACTGAATTTTCTATATTCTATATAATAGTAGTAGGTATATGTTTTCTTTGGAAGAATTTTTATTTTTATTTTATCTTATAAATAAAAAGACAACACACTTTTGATAATTATTCACTATAGGTATACCTTTCTTATTAGTATATTGAAAAAGTTTGATTGGGTTAAAATGATAGTCATATCATACATAGTTATATACATTTTTTAAATCTAATTTTCTTAAAAACATTTTCAATATCAATTAATTTTAGAATGTAATTTGAAATGAAGAAAAATACCAACGATTTAATTTTTTTTTTTATTTAAATGTTCTTAAAATAGTGTGGGAAAATTAATTTTAAAGAGAGACAAAAAAAAAGTTTTTCTTATAGACACTTTATATGATTAGTGTTTGTAGGTATAATTTGGAAGCGAAGGATAGATAAGAAAATAAAGAGTTAAAGTAGATAATAAAGTCTTCTACATAAACCAGAATTAGAAGCTCAAGTTGTTATTGTTGAGATTCGTACAGGCAAAGGGCATTTCTTGTTAAATTCTAATTCAATTCAAGGACTTTACATCTCATATTAAACTTTTGAATGATATGTAAGCCAATTAAAAAGTTTTGGTTTGTGAATTTAAAACTTTCAACTGGTGGAAGTCATCGTTTTTGTTTATCAAGAAAAAAAAAAAAAAAAAAACAGAAAATAAGGATTTTTTTTCTTTTTTCAAAATTAGATTAATGTTTTTCTTTATTAATAAAAAGGATAATATAATTTTTCATTTGTCTAGTTAATTATTCTGCGTTGATTAATCAACTCTAACTAAACAGAAAATTCAATAACTTTACCTCTATATATAGGCGCATACTATTATTTTAAAAGAAATTTTAACATGAAAAATAAAATCATAGAATAAAAATTAACCTAGACTGTTGCGAATTATAACATTGTGCTGGTACAATTTTCATTTTTATATTATATTTTATCTAAAAACTGAAACGAATATACTTGTGTTGTATATTATTACATTTTAATGCAATTAAATCACTATTGTGCTCAGTTAGTTTTATTAACATCCGGCAATAAATTTAAAATTTACTCAAATAAAATCCAATTCTAGATTTATATTTCTTCCCTAAAAAGATTTAAATTTAACCAGCGGGCAATAAAGCATTTGCAAACAGTTTTCTATAATAAAAATTTTAGGGCTATAAAAACTATTTCTTGTTTTTACTCAATATAACGTTATATTTTTGTTAATAGTTTTGCAACTTAATTTAGTTATAAAATCTTAATTTTAAGAAGTTATTTATTAAACAATTTAATTTGAAAATTGTTTATAATTGAACTTAAAACCAGAAGTGGATAATGCAGTTTTATACATTAGAAACAAATAAACGATTTAGGTCTGCGCTAAAAAATATTTTTTCTTTAATAGGTATTATGAATTCATAGGAGACTTTCTCTTTTTTAGAAATTATTAATTTCTGATGTCAACTTTTAATATTAATATACGAATTTGTAATTTGAATTTATGATTTTGTTTAATAATAATTTTATTTTGTAAACAAAAACATAAATACGTTATTTTTTTCAGCCCTACCATCATCATATGAATACTGTAACAATTTTCCGCCCTAGACATAGTCTTATAAATGGACTCGAGCAATAATAAAATACAAAATCTTTATATTCAAATGCGCGGGCAGCTTTTTCATTCATAAAATTTATTAATAGTACGTTTCTTTTTGTTTTCTTTTTGTAAACACCAACGATGCCGCCAGCTTGCTGTACTGTAACACTAAATATATGTATACATAATCAAATAATAATAAAGTTCTTTGCGTACAAGAAATTTTTCATCAATGTTTATTTTTTATAAATCAAAAAAATTAAACTAAGAAAATAAAAAATAAAATTATAATAATTTACAAACAAAGTGATATATTTCATTTATACATATAGTAAGATCTTATGCTTTTTATAAAACAATAAAATTAAATGCATTATTTGTTATTTTATCTTATTTTATTTCGTGCTAAAGGGGAAATGCATTATTAAAATATTTATATTGCATAAATATTAATCAAGATTACGAAAACAAAATTATGAAAAAATAAAATAAAAAAAATCCACACAAAATAAATTTCACTTGAAAATTGATATTGAATAAAATGAATGATTGGTACTGAGGCAACTAAAAAAATTTATTCATATTTTTTATTTTAAGTAAATTTCCAAATTAGTCTTGATTTATGATTCCTCCTGCAAAAAAAAATCATCTTTTTTTTTCTCTGGTAGGTACAAAGAAAGTTGAATAAACAAATTATAAAAATTAAATATTTATAATATAGGCTTTAAGTTTAAGAATTAATTCCAATTTTGTGAAATTGAACAATTAAAAATGAATATCAATTTCGGACAATAAATTTCAGACTAATTAATTAATTAGTCGAACAATTTAATTAATGTTTTGATAAGCCTTATAAATTTCACACTTTTTTTTATTGACTTAACTAAAGATTAAATAATTTTTTCCACTATGTTGAATACCTAGAAACTTGAAATTCCCATAATGCACAATGTTATAATACCTAATAATAAAATTACATAAGATAAAGACAAATAAAGTTGAAACCTGAAGTTAAATAAATTTGCACAAAATATAATATTAAATAATTTTTGTACATAAGAAGATTATTGATCGACATAAATTAATATAATTAAATTTAACCAACAAAAATCATTCCATGGTCCAATATATAATATACCTATAACTAACTATCTTTTATATTCCTGATGAGTTGTAATTTCATTGCGTTTCAAAAAGTCTTAAAGTTATAATATATACATATATATGTTGTTATCAAAATAAATAACTATTTTTATGTACCTAACTATATAAAATAATTCCAAGAAGTAAGATTATCTTTAGTTCGCATTTTGATGAGTTTTATTCATATGAAAACAAAACTTCGGAAAAGTCTATAGAATAAAATAATTTTGTTATGATTTTATGATAGACAGTTTCCGGGAATTGTACAAAATTTTATAATAGTTTTTTTTTTTTTTTGGTGATTAAGACAACCACATTCTGTGCTAAATGGTTACCTATGAAATAAACCACTAAGCTCTCATCTCAAATATCTTAAAATTCAAATCTATATCTTGTTTGTTTTCTACACATATTTTCTGAAAACTATAGTATATCGTTACCTTAAGTAATCACCTATTTTCAGTGGTCAAGTAGATATATAATTTTCTCATTATAACTTTAAAAAAGAAAAAGTATTATGTAACATGAAAGTTAAAACTTTAAGGTTTAATATCTTTTTAAAATTGAAATGCGAGATTGATATCGTTCAATTAAAACATATAAACAACTTCTTTGGTGAAATTTTTTGGTATGGTTTAAGAAATTTCTCAGAAATGTGCATTCATTATTCCAAGTTTTTTTTTTCATTCTATCGAGTTCAGGATTACTACAATAACACAATAACTCCCCATTTTCCACATAGTTATTCCACATCTTGTGAATATGAATTCTGAATATGAATATGAATTAGATGAAATTGAACAAGCGGTTCAAATCTCATTGTGTGAATTTGTAGAGATTTTCGTATAATACATAATATCTTTAAATTTTCAAACTGTTTAAATAAAACAAAAAACTATATAATAAAAGTATATGTGAATAAACCAGGCTGATATTGATAGAGTTCTGATTTTGTCGAAACCTAAACATTCCATTTGATGTGTCTTACAAAATTCGATTAAATATACACATTTTTTAATGTAGAAGTTTATAAAAATATTTTTGGATTTTATAGTTTTATATACTTTTCTTACTATGTTATATTACCAGTAGCTTCTGTATTTCGTATCAGCGATCGCAACGTTTGAACCCCTTTTTTTTCTTATTCAAAAATAAATTTATTTACTTTTTTTTTGTTATGTGAGAATTCTTTTTTTTTTACTTCTCTATTTAATGTTTTTGATTGTTTTATTTAATAATAATAATAATAATAATAATAATAATTTTTTATTATTAATACATCATTTTTTTGGTATGTTGGGCATTTTTTTCTTTTCTTAGTATAAAGCAAATATCGTAAAAAATTGAATAGATAGCAGATAGATAATTTTATGATTTCAATTAGAGAGGAGAATGTTGATCATAAAAATGTGTGTAATAATTTTTATTTTTTTTTATTTTGTTAAATTTAAAACATAAAAAATTTAAATCCCGCATAACAAAGCTATACGAATTTAGTGAATGACCAATAAGTCTCATAATTTATAATATATGATTGTCAATATTATAGACAAAAGACGATCGAACAAGTTTTAAACAATAAGCCGACGAATAACTTCTAACATTTTGGTTTTTGTTGTTCTATTTTGTGTATGATAGTTGTAAAACTTTTATTCAACAGAAATATCTTCTTTGCTTTTATCCATTTAAATAAAGTCCCAGCTTTTGATACTTTGTTCTAGAAATACAAACCAAAAATATATAAAAAAAAAATTACATGCAGAATATTCAAATCTGTATTAAATATTATAATATATACATGATTTTTATTATCTGTTAACTTAATTTGTATTAATTTTATTCCATTATAGAAATTTAATTTTAATAAAAGGAACTAACCACTATCTTAAAAATTAAAAAGAAAAAAAAACTTTGTTTTATGGGATTTAAAAATACAAAAAAAAAATTACATATTTTATCAAAGGGGAGGTCAAAAAGTACTTTAAAAACCAAAATAAAAACATGAAAATAAACACAAAAATTTTTATTAGACCTTTTATTAAAACAATAATTTAATTTTATATATATACATATATATTCTTTCTTTTATCTAAAAATAAAATAAAAAATAGAGATAAAAAAAAGTATAGAAGTTAAACAATGTAAATTTTTTTTTATATATATAAAAAATAATGTAAATAAAGTTAATATTTTTATTAAAAATTAAAATGAAAAAAATATATATAATGTACATATATATCGTATATATTTTTTTTTAATATCGGAATGCGTTTACTTTTCAATATTAATTTTGTTATTACTTTTTTTTTTTATTTTATTTAATTTTTTATTTTTAAATTTTACACTCTAATGATTTTTATAACTTAATTGAATTTGAATATTGCCTTTTAGTAAAAACAAAATCACCATTTCAGAAAAGATAAATTAATTAATGTAATGTGTTGTTTTTTTTTGTAGGTTCAAAATAATACAAAATAAAATGTCTAAAATTTAATATATATTTATATATATGTCAGGAAATATTTTGCTGCGAAGTTTTATTGGAATTCATCATTCAAAAATTTAATCAGACCTTAAATAAAAATTTTTTTTTTTCAATACTACTTTTAAGTTACAACTTAGTATACCAAAACAAAAATGAAGCTAAAAGATATAAGCTTTTAGTCTAACCCTTTTTCTAGCTTTTTTTGAAACATAATAGCAAATAAATTGGTTTAGGTAAGGCAAGCAACATACCAAAATGACGTAACAAAATCGAACTACTTACAATGTCCTTATCTTTGGATTTATAGTATTTTTTAAATATTTGTTATTTTATTGGTCCATATATTGGTATAATACATATCATAATGCTTACGAATTCATTATTTTCTCTCAACCTTTAAATATTTCTTATGCGTCAGCTGAATTCTTGTATATTTTTAATTATGAAATATATAAGAAATTTCTTATCTTAAAAATTCTGGAATTTTTTAACTTATGTACAAAATGTTTTGTTTATAAATATTTATATTATTTTGTTTCCGTATTATTTGGTTCAATCAAACATATTTCATATTTAATTAGAATTTCTTAAAAATTTGATGATGGATTTGGGTTCAAAAAAAATTTTTTTTTTTTTTGGTTCATTAAATATATATATTTTTTTTTGTAGTGAAAGAATTAAAAATTTAATAAAGATAACAATCATCATAATAATGTATATAGAGTATATGTAGAAAGAATATTTCAATATAATTTATTTTTTAATTTTTATTTTTTTGAGCCAAACAACAACAAAAAAACACTATAATTCCAAGATAAATTTGGTCCGAATTATCACATATAAATATTTTTTGGATGATTTTTAATGTGTGATTAAGGATTGATTTAATGGCGTCTTTCACAATATTATTTTAATGGACAAAATATTTTTATGAAGTAATAAAAAAGAAAAAACAAAATTAATATATTCTTTTTATTTTTGTATTGAAGTTAAAGCTTTAAATATATAGGAACAGGTTATTACGTGATTTGTAAAGAAATTTAAAATTATTGGAATATACCCTCTTAAAGTATAAAATATTTTCAATTTTTAGAAATTCAGCTAATCAAACAATTGTTTTAATTTCGACGTGAACATTAAAAATTTACATTTATTATTTGAATCATATTTATGAAAATCTATTTTCTAATGTCTAATTTTAAACTTTAGTTTAGGCGTTTAGTTTTTTTTTTATCTAAGTATTAATTCTTAAATAATGAACTACTATTTTCATTGCAAAACACAAACAAATTATATAAAAAAGCTCTATCAAACATTCTACGATTATATCACTTAATTATAATAGTTTTTAAGTTGCAAAAAAAAAGCAGATAGTTTTGCTCCCGCATAATAATATCAAAAGAATAAGATTAACGACATATTGTATTTAAATTTCATAATGTTTTATCTTTTACAACTAAAAAAATTAATATATTCTTTTTATTTTTGTATTGAAGTTAAAGCTTTAAATATATAGGAACAGGTTATTACGTGATTTGTAAAGAAATTTAAAATTATTGGAATATACCCTCTTAAAGTATAAAATATTTTCAATTTTTAGAAATTCAGCTAATCAAACAATTGTTTTAATTTCGACGTGAACATTAAAAATTTACATTTATTATTTGAATCATATTTATGAAAATCTATTTTCTAATGTCTAATTTTAAACTTTAGTTTAGGCGTTTAGTTTTTTTTTTATCTAAGTATTAATTCTTAAATAATGAACTACTATTTTCATTGCAAAACACAAACAAATTATATAAAAAAGCTCTATCAAACATTCTACGATTATATCACTTAATTATAATAGTTTTTAAGTTGCAAAAAAAAAGCAGATAGTTTTGCTCCCGCATAATAATATCAAAAGAATAAGATTAACGACATATTGTATTTAAATTTCATAATGTTTTATCTTTTACAACTAAAAAAAAATTAAATTTTATTACACATTACGATTTTCTTAAGTACCTATTTAACACTACGGTTATGACATTATGAGAATATATGAAAAAAAAAATTGTTTTTTTTTGTTTTTGCTTTTTCTATTCTATTTTATAGTGCTCCATTAACTTTATTTCAGACGCTTTTTAATCGTAATAAATTTTAAATATTGTATTGTTTACTCTGAACTGACTTGCGAAATTAATTCGATTAGAAAAATAAAAAAAAAAAATAAATAACTTAATGGTAGAGTGATTTGTCTAAATTGGAATCTAAAACCATGTTTTTATATCATTATATAGGAAAAAAAAGAAGTTATATAAAACATCTGCTGCTTCAAAACAATTCCTTCATTTAAAAAACAGAAGAAGAAAAAAAAAATACATGGAAATAAATAATCAAAATTGCCCAATAAACAACTAAAAATTATATGGTATGACAAATTTGTATTTAATGAAAATTATCTAGAATTCACGAAATATTTGCTGAATGGAATACAAGTTTTATTAAAATCTATTTATTTATTAAGCTAATTACGCTGTACAATCTGTAAATGCCTTGATGTGTATATATAGAGATTAGATATTGATCATATTTGTAGCAAGTAATGAAGTTTCAGCAATAATGTTAGTGCTATATTTTATAGCTGACTTTCGGCTTTTGTTAACATTTTTAAAATCTTGTAACTCACAGAAAACCTCCATTTTTAAAATCCTCACAGAAAACCTCTTATAACTCACAGAAAACCTCGTCGTTAATATAAATTTAAGTTTTAAAGTTTTTCCCCCAGAAAGCCGAAAATCACATCGTTGAAGTGGAGCTAACAAATTTCTTTTGTGCAAACAAGTTTCCGCCAAGAAATAAAAATCACCAGCAAATATTGATATAAAATAGTTTTTTTTATCAGAATTTGCTCAAAAGAAATAAATTTTATTTTTAAAAATTATAAAAAACAATTAAATAAATGCCACTTGATTGTTCAAAAACCTATAAAGATCGATCTTTGATAATTCAAAAAAATGAAAAAGAAAAAATAAATTCAATTTTTTTTTTTAATTTTTTATTCTTTGTTGTAAAAAAATTATATATTTTTGGTAAATTTTTAGAAAAATGAAAAATTCAAAAGACAGGAAAGTAAAACGCCAGGACAGATCAAAGATAAGTTTTTTTTTGTTTTAAAATTATGGTGGCGAAACTGGAAATGTTCTTCAAATCAAAAAAAAAATAAAAAATAAAAAATCTGTAAAAAACATTTTTTTTTTTTTTGTTTTTATGAAAATTCTTGGAAAACAAAAGAGTTCTTCTTTATTTTTAGCCAAATATTGTGCAAATTTTTATTTTTATTTTTTTTTGCATGGTGCCAAAAAATAATATTTTATTGTTTTTGGTCAAATTTTGATAACAAAAACCAATTTCAATTTTTATTTGAAATTTATTGAAATGGAAAGACATTAATTGTTTTTGGTCCTTTATTTCTCTACATATAATATAAAAATAAAAAATTGATAATTTATTACAATGGTTCTGTTGCTTCGATTTATATATACATGTATGTAATGTATGTATAATTTTTTGTCGTTTGAGCTTTTTAATAAATTTTCTAAATAGAATAGATATTTTATTTATTAGCTTTTACCTTTTATTATATATAGATTCTCATATAATATAATATCCAATTAGTCTTGGATATAGTTGATAATACTATATTGCTGATGTCAAGTTAAAATTCAATTTTTATAACAAAATATGAATAGCTTGTAAGTGATTTTGTGGCATTTATTTGTTTTATTTATGAACTTTTGGCTTTTGGCCTCTATATTTGAAATATTATTCTAAAAAAAATATATTTTATAGAGGCGAAAAATGAATAAATGCTTATTCATTCATAAATATAGTTAGTTAGGATTTTACTTTTATGAGTTGATCTGCAAAACTGTCTGCACAAAAACAATAATATAATATAGTAAGAACTTGTTATACTATCAACTGAACTTCAAATATATGCAAGTTTGTAATGCTAAGTCAGTGTTATGAAAACTTGACATAAAAACGCCGAATAGATAAATTAGAACTATTTTATTAAGAATTAGAAAGATTTTTGAAAGACTTAAGAAATTTGAGATTGTCTATTTTTGTTGTAACTACCAATTGATTAAGATTTTGAATAACGAAATAAATATTTTACTAGAAAAAGTTTTAGCTTTATTTTATAGTTTTGACATATGCGTAGACATTATAATACAGTTAGTATGCATCATTTTAATATCAACTAAGTTCTAGTTTTACAAAATTTATAATCAAAAATGAACTAAATCTTTAATCTTCAAATTTCTAAATAGAAAATATAATATTTTTATTTTTATTATTTTAGAAAAAAATACTCAGAAAATTATTTCAAATTTAAAAAAAAAACTCTATAATCATTACGATAAGAATAGACGAAATTTCCACCTTATTAACATTAAAATAAATATAAATTTACTGAGAATTTTCATTACTGTTCGCTCTGTTTAAATCTCTCATCATTCTGTGTACATTGTTCTGATGAAAATGACCGCAAATCTTATCCATTGTTTGTTTAGACATATTTATATCAAAAAGTTATTTTATTAATTTTTTTTTTCATCATCATTCTTACAAACTTTTTATACAACAATTTTTTTTTCTTTTTTTCATCTTTATCCTTATTCATTTCCTTGAAAGTTTTCTAGCGGGAAATATAAGATGGGTGCAATAAAATTCGTTAGAAGAGCAAATACTTTGTAGTTAGCAAATACTTTAACGTTGGCAGTCAACAATATTTAAAATTTCAGACTCGTAAATTTTTTTTACCCTAATGATTTTAAGAAATTGATATCATTACGATATTCTTCTACGTTCTTTGAACTCAAGATCCATTGTTGAAACTAAAGTTTATGATTTACAACATATAAGTACCGCATAAAATCTGAACACATTCAAAATTTGAGGAAATCTTGTAAAAATAAGCTGGTTTTGGGGAAAAACTGCAGTGAGTAGAACCGTTAAACAATTTTTTTTCTAATTTAGGGCAAAAAAAATTGAGTACACAAAAATATAAAAAAATAATTTGAGGAATTTTTTTGAGAAAATTTCTTATAAATTTGAGGAAATTTCATTTATTCCATCTGGCAGCCTTGGTGAGAGATAATCTTAAAAAGTTCTGAGCATCGCATCAGCATACTGAAATGAATTTTGTCGTGAATTCAAAATATTGTTTTGTAACTGATTTTTCCTAAAATAAAAATTTAATTTAAATTAAGGTTGTTGGAAATTGTAACTTAGTGATGAACCCACAATATGTCAAAGATTTGGTAAAATCAAAATTTCCACATGCACTACCTTATAAAAAATTCTGGCGGCACCCATGTTAACAATATATATTAAGCGCTGGACTTCGTCCTTGCATCGTCGAACAAACAATAAACGTATCTCGAACTTATTTAAACTACATTCATAATAATTTTTATTAAAATTATAGCATTGCGAATGAAAATTGACAGAAAATAAAAGAATTTTAGCCTGAAATGCAAAACGATTCCATTTCAATACTCTCTCCATTTCAAAGAATCCGAAAAATAAAATATTGTTTCATATCTTTTTTAGAAAAAAAAAATTTTTTTTTTCTTGATAACAATGAAAGGATTTTTGTTTCTCAACTGCAAAAAAAAAAAAATAAAAAAAAAAATAATAATAAATAAAAATATAATATTAAAGAATATGATTTAGAATAATGAAAAATCAAATCCAGGATATTTTACACTCCTAAACAATGAGAATAAATCCTGTTGATTCCGATAGCCGTCCACTGGAAAAACATAGAATTTTTTTTTACATCTCATATTACAAAAGTTTTTCTTATTGTTTATTGAATTTTATGGACAATGAACGTGTCTTTGAAAATTATATATAAAATATATATTATTCTTATTATTATTATTAATGTAAATTGAATTAGGTATATATAGAATATATGTTTGTATATAGAAAAAAAATAAAAATAAATAATATTTATTATAAAGAATCCTAGTTTTGTAATTATATTTTTATTGCTCACTTAATAATTTTGTTTGAACTTTTTCAGCAAAAAAAAAATTCACTTAAATTTAGGGAATTTTATTATCACTTCATGTCTGTAAGTGATTAAAATTTTTATGCTATCATTTTTGATAAATAGGAACATAATTTAAGAGCGTTCAGTCCGAAAATTTAAAAACCAAGATCAACATTTTTTAAGTTAGGGCTCCTAATTATCAACTGCAATTTCATTTTTCAAAGTAATACATTTATTAATGTTTCAAAATGATGGTTAAAATCATATAATTCAAAAATCTTGTAATCTTGTACGTACAGACCTAAATTTATTCTCAGTCAGATCCTAAGCATATTTTTAAGTGATACTTGATCGAAAATTCTATTCTTAAAACCCAAATTTTTTTTTAATTTAAAAATGATATTCAGTGCATCTGCACTACATACTATATACTAAAGAATATCATATAGTTTCAAACTAGTATAACTAGAGTATTGCATACTTGACATTAAGTTTATGAGAATAATGATTCACATCACATTATTATATATTCAAAATTTTATTGCGACTTTTTCTGATATTCGATTCATGTTCCCAATTTGATGACTTCTATTATAATACACTATATTCTTGAATAAATATATATTTAAATATTAAAGACAGAAATTTAGAACAAAAAAAATATACCTGCCTATTATAAATATTTATTTAAAAAAAAATGCAAAAAAAAAAAAAACTAATGGTCGGAAATATGTTTGTTTATATACTTATACTTTACTACAATTTCCAGAGACTGAACAACAGTGTAAACAAAACAGTCTACATAAAATTGGGAGTTTTATTATAATGCCATTCAAACACCTAATTATTTTTAATAATTATTCATTTAATATTATATATATAAGAAAATATTATGTGTATATATAAAAAAACCTATAAAGAAAACAGATCCAAAACAATAAAAACATTTAATTAACGTGTTCATCCTCTTTTACAGAGAAATAAACCCAAAAAAAAAACAATATTCATGAATTAGAAACGGAAAAAGCATAATATTATTTAAACCTTTTTATTTTATTTTTCATACAAGAAAAAAAAAATAACAAAATTAAGGTTCGCATATTATTATTTTTGTTATGTTTTTTTTTTGTATAATAAAACATAAGATTATTATTGTTTATATATATATAAATATGTGTAGCATTTTTCTTTAATATATTTAAGTAAGAATTCAATTTAAACATCCCATTTTCAAAGAACAAAAAAAACTAACATTAATTTTCGTGATTTTGCTCTAATATATAATATTTACGGAAACTATTGTATCCGAAATTGAATATAAAAATAAAAAATTAATTTGAAAACCTGTCATTATTTTTCAATTTCACAAAATTTAAACCATCAATTTTCGAAACTTAAATATGTATATAAAAATTTATTTTTGGTTAAAAGAGGTTTTTTTTTGTTTTGTAATTTTTCTTTAATATTAACTCAAAAGAAGGCGCACCAGTTAACTTGTAAATAATGTCGAAAAAAAGTTAATCGATGAAAATTTCTTATTAAACTGACGTTGAGATATATTTAATTAATTATGACGAAGGCCTTGAATATAAAATTTGAAGTGTTTGTATAAAGTACAGTAAAGTGGCGCGTAGAAAACACTTACAACCTCAGAGAATACAGTACGTATACACAGAGGAATAATTTCATACAACTGAAATGTGCACATCAGACGTATCGACGTCGCGCCAAAGCAATTGACAAGGGAAGTTTTATATCTCTATATTTAATATTGTTTATTCAATATTTGGGACAATATCTAAAATATTTTTTCTCAATGACAAAATGTCTATATGGTTACAAAATTATTTCGAATATTAACATATGTCGTCCTTAAGACTGAAAAAAAAAAAAAACTCAAATTTAAAGGCAGTTAAAATTAGATCAAATAATATTAATAATTATTTGTAATTAATGTAACATTTGGTGCTTTTTTTTTTTGTTAAAGGAAATAAGGTGAACCTAACAATTAATAATAATAATAATAAAAATAAAAGGAATAGAAAGGGTTTTTGTTTTTTTTTTTTTTATTTAAAAATAATACGTTTGAAAAACAGTGGTTTTTAACTGGTTAACACGTGTTTTTGGTTGTTGTTTTTTTCTATTTTCAAACCTTTTTCGATTTATTTCTAGTTAATACAATACGTATGTAGGTAGTTTAAAAAAATGATCCGACTAATACTATTATTTATTTTTTTCTATTTTTATGTAGATGATTAATGATGCAAGTAATGTAATAGAAATTATTTGTTATAAAAATATATAATTCATTTTGCATACAGAAGATATTAATCCAACTTTTTGCACTAAACACTTTTTTCGCAGCTATTTAAAATAATAAGTAATATTAATATAATAGTGTTTTGGTTATCCTTTGATCGTTAGAAACATTGAAAGATATTGTTGTACCCTTGTATTAATATGGTAATATAATTAAAAACTTGTGGAACTTTATTTAAGATATTCATATAATAAAAGATTGCCAATTTTTTGTCACCATTGAAACAACAGGAAAATGAAAAAATTTATTGATGTAAACTTTCTCTGGTCATATTTAAATTCCAGCAAAATGTTTCTAGTGCAATTACAATATTTTTGCTTATTAAATAAAAAACAATTATTTTTTTCTAATGGATCATCGCATAAGGGGGATCCATACCATAAAATTAATTTACAGTAATTTCCAATTATTATGTTGTTGTCACATAAAATAGTGAAAAATTATTCCAGATTATGTATATTTTTATTTAAATAAATATATATATTTTTAAAACATCTTGTGTCCGATGAAACTTTAATTTTATTTGTATACCTATATACATATATAAAAATATATATATATAATGTATTATGTGTATAAATGTACAATTGAAAAAGCCTTATGTTGCTTCTTGAATAATATGGGGAAAAAAAAACATAATTTTTTTTTATTACTTACCTGCTGATTTTATTCATTTTTTTTATTTTGCATTTATGAATGTTCAAAAATAAAAAAAATAAATAAAAAATTGGGTAAAAAGATATTTATTTAAAAAAAAATATATATATTTTCCATAATAATAAAAAAAAAGAAGAAAATGCATACTCCAAAAAATATGAAATAAAGTCATAATGTTTTTTTTTATTTTCCATATTGAATAAAATGCAAAAAAAAATATAAATAATTTTTTTAATAAAATGAGTTGAAAATATTATTTTAAATTGCACTGCACATTTCATACTGAGAAACACAGCAATGTGATGTCTTTCCGAACATTAAAAAAAATATTATGCAGTTTACCTATGGTACCAAAAAAAAAAAAAAAACATATTTAAAATAAAATAATACTACATATAAAATAAAAAAAAAAAGATGTTAAATAACTTTATGGCACACCATTTGAATGGCAAATTCGAGAATATTTAGCATGGTTTTAAAATTTTGATTGAAAAAATTTATATACAAATAATAATCGAAATCTGAAAGTAAACTACAATGTTAAAATTGCTGCTGCACAATTCATATTATTTATATGTTAAATTTTATTACTTTCGTTTTTAAGTAAAAATAAATAATATATGTGTAATATACATATGTTATACATGTATATTACAAGTTATACACAATTATATAATGAATGTGTATAAAATTACTTCCGCATATCGATTTAAAAGCTTCTGTCATTTTAATACGATCCACTGTATTTCAACAACAGTAGCAAATCTTATATACAAAAAAAAAAATTATGCTTAAATAAGATGTTTGTATTATAATTTTATTCATTTTTATTTTTTTTCATATTTCCATTTTCTATGAATTTTTTTTATGGTATAACTACTGCAAAAATTATTAAATAAAATTAAATTCATAAAATATAATTTTTTTTTATCATTATATTAATGGAATATAGATAATTATAATAATATTATAATATATCTAATTATATAATACTGTATAATTACTGGAATTAATGTAAACACATACACACATAAATAAATTAAAATTTAATCCAAAAAAAAAAATCGATATTTACATATTGTAATTACATATAGTCGATTAGAATGCTATTCTATATAATTTGTAGTTAATATTATTTCAAATCATAAATTACAAACTAGAAAATACTTATTCGATTTTATATTTTAAGTTTTTCAAAAATCGATTTGATTGATTGACGAAATACTAATATGTAAATAAATTAAGTATTACATTAACTCCCGACGTTTTCAAAGTAAAGAAACAAATTGAGATTATGTTTTATTTTGAACCTTGTGATTTATAAGTTTATAAGTTAAAAAGATAGAAAAACTAAAAAAAAACATAATTTTCTTCTTAAAACACGTTTATATATTATTTATATATATATACTATATAAATTCAATTATGACCAAAATAATAAACAAAATTTTCTTTAAATAATTATATTATATATTCAAGTATATACTTATAAATAGATATATCTGATAATGAATGTTGATTTGTATTTATGTACAATCATAAGCATATTTTTTTGATAAAAATTTGATAAAAATATGTTTATATGTTATTAATTACAGATGTAATCTCTTGTATACATGTAATTCTTTAGAAATAATATTGAAACCACGGCGGTATTTTATTTTATTTTTCAAAAGGTAAGTATAGAGAATGGAAAAATTAAAAATAATAATAAAAATAATTTTTATGAAGCTACCAAGTTTATTTATATGTATATATGCAATACATATTTTTTTATTTTATTTTAATAAATTTTTGTGTCATTTTTTTGTTGAATTGAAATGACAAAAAAAATATACGTATACATTAATATCATATACTACGTAGACACATATTTTTTTTTTTTGCAAAATAACATACATATTTGCAATTTATGATTTTTTTCTTTGTGAAAAAACTAAATATAAAAAAAACGTTTTGAATGTAATCAAAAAATAGAAAAAATGTGGTTAACCCGAAACATAAAAAAAAATTCATATATATTTTCTTTGTAAAGTCAATCATAAAGTGTTTTATTATTATTATTATTATTTTTTTTTATTGGAAGAATGACTATTTTTTATGAAAATCATATAAATTCTGAAAAAATTATTTTTTGTAAATATATATTATACTAAAATCGTATTCTTTTGTTTTTCAAATTATATTTTAATAATCTATGAAAATTTAATTGGGACAGAGTATTCATAAAATGAAAACAATAATAAACAAAATTAAGTGAATTCCTTAAATTTGATGCGAAAAAAAAAATTTTTTTTTTATTACTTCGGAATTCGTATATAATATCAAATTTCTCATCATAAGCATTGAGAAAAAATTAGTACTTAATATTTTATAAAGAACTAATAATATTTATGTTATGTTTATTATGAAAAAAAGCATACTAATTTTGTGAAGATTCATGTATACATGCTATTAATTCAGACCAGCTTTTTATAAGATCGAGGTAAAATTTAGTATTTATAGCAATTTCAAAATAATAAGAAAACCACACTGAAAAAAAAACTCTTTGGAAAAATAGCTATAAGAACCAGCTATAAAAGTTATAGTTATATAACTAAAACTGTAATATTTTCTAGTACTATATGCTCAAACTATTGCGTTTATTATTAAATACTGTTCAAAAATATATATAGCAAATTGAATTATAGCAAAATTTTTATGTAAATTATAAAAAAAAGTATATTTTTATTCAATATAAGTTTCATAATCATATGAACAGATATGAAGAAAGACTGTTAGCCAATTTTTCCTTGTTATGACAAATAGCAATTTTTATAACATCATTCACTTATTGGATTTGATATATACATGGCAAAAAATGTTCAGAAAAAATACCTGCCACAGCTATCTGTTTTCTCAGTGTAATTTAAATTTATTTTAATTTTCACAAAAAAAAAAAATAAAATTATTAATATTTTTAATCAGTATATTTTGAAAAAACAAATAATCATCATTAATAAGTATACTGAAAATACAAAGCTAACTCCTTAATATTCCTATCCTTAAAAAAAAAATCTATAGTGCACAGTACCAATTTCGTAATAATTCTATATTTAACCGGAAACTCCCTTGCAAGGTGCGGGATCAAATAAGATATAAACTTTCATAATTTATTTAACATTTTTTTCTTTTACACAAATATAAATAGCACACCGTATTAATAATTATTACTTCATATACACTCATATACAAATATTATACAATATATTTTATTATATGATTAAGAAAATTAATATTATTAAATTTTTTTTTTCTTTTTTTTACATATTAATTATTTTTAGCAAATAAATTTTAAATTCTATGTACAAAAAAAATGTAATAAAATTCTGAAGGAAACATATGTTTAACAAATCGAATTAACAATAAAGTTTAATAAAAAAATAAAAATAAAATAAAGGCGATTTTTAAAATTATTTCTAAACATAATTTTTTCTTGCCAAGCTCATACAAGATACCTATATTATAATTGTTCAAAAATACATATATTTATCTAATAAATTTTTTTTTTTTATTTTACAAAAATTAAAATTATTTGAAAAACCTGACAAAATTAACCTTCAAATCATCAATATAAAATCGTTGAAATGCATAAAATAATATAAACAAAAAAAAAGTATCTCTTGAGACTGCATTAAACTGATGTGAATGTTTTATTTTTGTCGTAACTTCTCTCTGTTGCAATTCAAATAATAAATATAAAACAAATGTTCCATCTCTTATAATATGAATACATAATGACTTAATCTTAACATAAAAAAATATATATATATAAGTATGTATATTTTTTTTTTCAATTAGATTAAAAACATTAGTATCTAAGTTAAAGTAATAATAATAGAAAAAAGAATTGTGTTGTGCCATTTTTGCAACAAAAACACAAAATTTAAAATAATTATTCGAAATACTAACCATTCGATGTGAAAAATAAAAATAAAAATCTCAAAGTTAAAAGAAAAAAATTGGCACACATTTAATTCGGACAGAGTATTTGTTAAAATTACTTCAATTATTACGAACTTCTATTTTGAACTTCCTATAGGTAATTTGTAGTTATATACGATAACTAGAGCTGATAAAATAAAATAAATAATACATACAATTTTATATTGTTAGCTCATGTTTTTATTCACTTATCCGTATTTATATTTGACATGTTAAACTACAAAACATTATGTTTTCATTCATTAATTTCAATTAGTTATTGTGAGAAATTGTGAGAAACCAAAATTAATTTTCTAATACATAGCAGTTAAAACTACCGTTTTTACAACTTCAAAATTCATAATTTTTGTCCTGTTTTTTTATTTATTTTTTGTTTATATATCTACATTGAAAATAAATTTTTTCAGTGCACTTATTAAAATCAAGAATATTCATTTTTTTTTTATTAAAAAAGAAAAATAAAAACTCCATTGTCACAGGAAAATGTTTCATTTACTTGCTTATAAAATATGTTTAGATACATAAATGTATATTTATATGTTTTTTTTATTTATCTTTAAACATTCACGATTTACATAAAACATAACATTATTTTTTGGTTTGCAAAAATGTAACTATATAAACTTAATCTTAATAATACATATCCAGTAGTTAAAATAGTTATAAGGTTAAGTTTAAGTCATATAACTATTTTTTTTTCTTGTTTTCATATTTTTTTTTTTAATGTTAGTTTTTTTTTTTGAAACAAAGAAGTATGTTTCATTTTTGCACCTGTTGACATTTAGGATTTAAAATAATACGTAAATTTTAAAAATAAAAAATTATTTTGAATTTTAACCTTGCTATATAAAACTGAATTTTGTTTTTCAGTACGCAGCATGAATTAAAATTGTTAAATTTTTTTTGAAGCATTCTCTAAGGAAAGTTTCATTTTAGAAATTTTGTAAAATTTTCAAGATTAAAATTATTCTGGGCATTAGAATTCAAAATTTCCTACGATTAAAAGGTTTAGTTAATATATATTGAAACCTTTGTGTGGAAACTTATTTTATTATTATTAATTTGATTAGACAGGATTTTAAGTGAAAAGTTTACAAAAATATAGTTGCAAATTAATTTAAAAAAAAAATTATATAAATTGTATAATTGATAGTTTTAAACATTAATTTGTTTTCAATTTTTTAAATAACAGCTTTAAATAAAGTTATAACAAATTTTTTATTTTTTTTTCATTTTCGATATATTTCAATTTTTTTTTTTTTATTCTGGTAGATTACCATGAATCCATCATTAATCATTTCAAAGCAAAATAAAAAATGAAAGAAGAAAAAAATAAAAATAAAAAATAAATCAGCTACCGACAAAAAATTATTAAATTTTCTTAATAGTTCACTTAACTGAAACTGACAGCTGCTGTATTGAGCAATCAAGAAACAATTTTTCTTCTTAATTTTATTTAATTTTTTTTTTTTTTCTTATTTTACAAGAATTTTAATTAAAATTTAATTCATATGGTATCAAAATAATACTTTTTTTTTTCTTTAAGTAAGTATATTTCATCTACTACGTAGTAAATAAAAGCAAAAAAAAATATTGAAAATGAAAAGGGGAAATACAAAATTAATTTCTCCGGAAATAGAAGATTATGTACTTATTTAACATTATTATTTATTAATATTTTGAAAAAAAAAAATGTTTTTAATTGAAAATAAGATATTTTTACTTCTTTATTATATATACTCCTATGATGTCCAAATTATGAAATTTATTTTATTATATTTTTATTTTCATTTAATTTTATAATTAATGAAAATTAAGATTCAAATTAACATCTCAAAATCTAAAATATATGGTTAATAGATCAATTTCGTATTTTATTCCGTAATGGCGAATAAAGATTTTTGCAAAAATTATACATTTATTTCCTAAATAAAAACATTAACAAACTATCTATATTATACTTCATGTTCACTTACTTACATACTTTTCGAATCTGAACGGCTTTCATAAGGGAAAGAAGTTTTGAACTGGACTCGGTGATCAAGCTTCTTTTTTTTTGTCATGATTCAAAAACCATCAAACGTTAATAATCATATATAATTAAGTTTAAACTTCAAACCAATTTTTTGAAATTTGTATTGCTATATTATTTTTGTAAGGTATACTTTTAAACCAAACCTTTTTTGGTATAATATTCATTAAACCAGAACCATAAAATTATAAGATACAAAACACAAATTGCTATTTTTGTAAATTGTATTTAGTTGGGAAAAAAAAAATTCAGAGTCATATTTAAAAGTTGAAAATAATTATTAATTTTCAGTTGAGAATACATTTTTCTTTTTTTCATTTTTCAATTAATAGTTTTTTTTTTTCGGTTTTTTTGAGGGTCATCATAAGCATTGAAAAGTCAAACATGTTAACATTCAGAAACAATGAATTGCTAAAATTAAATAAATTTTTATCACCTGTATCTAACACTTCTTCAATTAAATTAAACCCAGGTGGGAATTTTATTTTCATTAAAAAATAAATAAATAAATAAATGGAGGGGTGGCCTATGATGTTGTTTCAGTTCTAAATGTCATATCGTTTTTCAAAATTTTTTATTTGTAAAATAATAATGCTAAAACTATTAAATAAATTATGTCATCTTAAAAATAAACGTCATATTTTAGTAGGATCTATTGGAAATGTCTATTTCAAATCCAATATCAATCAATTATAATTTGTTTTTGACCCGAATATTGCTGTTATCAATGTAAAACTCTCTACTATCATTATTAACCAACAGACCAGACCCTCTATTAGCTAACATCTAATAATAGCATTCCACTATCTCTATGCGTACTGATTTCTAATTTTTGTCATTTGCTCGTAATCAGGTTTAATCTGAAAGTTTTATTGCTTTTTATTTTCGCCCTCAACTGATCTGTTATGGATACTTAATTCAAAAACGTTAAAAAAGATTTGGAAATTTTCTTGAAATTTTTTTATCATATTACGTTTCGTATAAAATTCCCAGACAATATTGAACTGAATGAAAAAGAAAAATCTTTTATATATAACGAGTTTAAATTACTCTTAAATACAATTAATTTTATTGGAATGCATATACAAGTTTATGAACTACATATATATACATTTCTTTTTAGATTATCGATTTTAATTTAAGATGAGTTAAATTTTTAAAAGATTTTTAGAAATCTATAATTTTATTTGGTCCAACACCAGTTGTCAATAAAACAAACAGAAAATTTTCTCAGACCGCCTGTTGATATTGTTTTTTTTATTTTTGTTTTCTTTTAAAAGTTTTTATTATGACTTTGAATGTTTAAAAATCTTTATCTGAATTAAAAAATCTTATCAATATTATATGGTTATTTCTGTTTTATTTAAATTTTCAACTATATATACAAAAAGAAATTTTATTGAATAATTTTGATAAAAAGAAATATAGGAATAAAATCTTAATAGTCAATCAGTATTAAAACTTATTATTATTTGTGTATCTTTAATAATGTCACATTAGATGTTCTATTAATAATTTTGATTATATTTTCGGGGGCTCTAAGTCAACAATCATAATGTTTATTATTAATTTATTTCTGGACCGTTGCATCAAATTTTATAATTTTACTTAAATATTTAATAAAAAAAGATGATGAGTATAAGCGGCATGAAGAAGCTTTTGACTTATACGAAACATGATTATTGTTGCAGAAATATTTTATATTGTAGTATCACTAGAGTTCAAATTACATAGTTAATTGTAAATTATTTGATTATTTCTCAACTATAATCTATTACTTCTGTAATGTTACACTTTATGTTATTCACAACCTGAACCTATATGTGAATTTTGGGAAGTTTTTGTTATAAAACTTTTTTATTATTAAATTATATTTAATTATTAAAGTTTATACTATACTAAATAAAGTAAAAAAAAATTGAACAACCTCTTTTTCAATACCTATGTATTTATATTAAACTAATATTATACATGTTATATTATATAAATAAAAAATTAAATTATTCATAATATTTGGACTTTCATTTTTAATAAAACATAAATTTTATTTTTATTTTTATAAAAAAAAGTTTATACATACTGCACACAAAAGAAATTAGGATTTTGAGAACTAACCTTCAATTAATTATATTTTAAAGTGTTATTATGTCCAATATCCCGCTAAGGTGACCACAAGGAATTTTTATTCATGATATAAATCATCTAAGCCTAAAGGATATGAAAAAATTAGTTTCTAATTCCTGGATACTAAATTATAGAATAATTTTCAGCTTTTTATTTTCTGTGTGTTGCAGTGCGTCAAATTGTAGATGTTTTGCGAGCTCTGTCGTGGGCTCGATAACCACCTCGAATTGGAATTTGTCAATTTGTAATTTTTTCGATTTGTTCACTTGCATTAAGTGTTTGTGTTTTTAATACTAATACGAAATTTAATATGTTTAGACAATATAAGCTCTAAGCTAAGAGATTATAAATATAAAACTTAAAAAATAATCAGAATGGTATGGTGTTAGAATGAATCAAAATAAAACAAAAAACTGAAAAAAAAAGGAGTAATATTTATTCTGGTATATATATATATATATATATATATATATATATATATATATATATATATATATATATATATATATATATTACTTCATCTTCATTATGATTTAAGTAAATATAATATATTATTCCTTATATGATTTTACGGAAACTATTGCAATAACACTGTATTTATTCATATAGGCTTAGCTTATATTTTTATTTAAGTTTATATGAAACAATTTAGCATTATCATGTTCTACGGATATACATTATTATGCTGCATATCAACCAGAGGCGAAATTTTCTTTTCAGACCACCCACCTGAAAATTTCTTCTAGTTATTCTTTAATATTTTTTTTTTCTCTTTAGAAAATTTCATCTTTTTATTTATTCATTTTTAAATAGCTGTGATTTTTATGTTTTCTTGTCTCATTGCCATATAACAAAAAGGAATTGATTTTATTTTTATTTATTCAAATTTTATGCGGTTATTTAGGATGTTATCAATATTTCAAAATACCATTACACGTGATCATTCTAATATTTAATTTTATGCAAGGCATTAGAACAATTTAACTTCGTTTATAATATCGAAAAATAATAATAGAAAAGGAAAAAAAACTTTCATTTTCTAGATAGAAATTTTCTTTCAAAATTTTATATTATCACATACAGATTCGATTTTTTAATTTATTATCGAATAAAGTAAAATAGGAATCACGAAGTTCTTAATTTTTTGTTTTCAAATCTAATTTCAACTTAAGCTTTGGTTATCTAAGAAATCAGTATTAAAATGATAATGAGATATTGTGAACTCATATTGAACTCATTAATTTTAAAAAAGTTACCCCCGAGAAAAAACGTTCTATTAATGTTTTTCACCCTAATTTAGGGCCGTGACGGCACCGCTTTATTACGTTAAGTTCTTCTCTCTAGAAAACAAAAACATATCCATTTTTTTAAGTCTTCCACTGCTATTTATATGGCTACTGTATGAAGGCATCCGGTACAAACTATATGAAGGCTTTCGGTACAAACGAAATAAAAGAACAATATAATCAATTCGATAATAATAAGTATGACTAGATGTTTTAATTTTTAATTTTATTTTATAACATATTGTGTGAAAGAAAAACCGAACTTAATGGAATTTTTTTAAGAATATATATTTTTTTTAGTCGTCTTTCCCATTTTTATTTTTTTTTCTTTAATAATTCTAGTTTCTTATTTCGGTAATGATTATTTAAGTGTGTTTGGAATGCGCAAACACTCAAGACTCAACATTGGAAAAATAAAAAAGAAAATTACGGAAAAAAAAATAAAATAAAAATAAAAATCACGTTTGTGGTTAAAATTTTTAGATTCAATTTATTGATATTTTCTGTTAAAATTTTTAGTAAAGAATATTGTGTGAATCTAACAAACTATTTATAGTAGATATGTACACTTGTAAAATATACAAATAATAATATGTAGCTAATAGCACAAAACTATAAAGTTATAGTTAAAACATTTTTTCTTTAACCTAGACATTTAATATTTTTTTTTTTCTTTACATAAATGTACTTTTGAGGTGACAATAAATTAGCGTTTGTTTTTTTACCTTACGAAAAAAAAAATTTTAGTCACAAAAAGCAAAACATAAGTGGAAATATCAAAGAGGAAACTATTTTTGTTTTAATATTATATACTGAGAATTGATAAAAATAGTAATAAAATGAAAATTTTAAAATTATAAGTACCATATATTACCCCCTATATACATATAACTGACGAAAAAAAATTTTTTTTTATTTTTTAAATGAGCACTAATATTGGAAAAATGTTAATCAACAGGATTTTATCAATTTTTATAATTTGTATATTTTATTTAGATGAAACAAATTTGAATATAGTATACTTTCATGTTAATGATCTTAATAAAATCACATATAGGTTGTTGTATATATCGAAATATTCAAAACAATTGTTGGATTCTATATATTTTTGTTAAGGAGCTAAATTCAGCCTAATAGAAAAAGAATGGTAATTTTTTAAACATATATTAGCTTGCAGTTTCAGCCTTAGAACGATATTCCGCGAGCACAAATTAAAGTTATTGAGAGCAAAGCTATTTTAAATAATGTTTATATAAAAGTTCATTATGTTAAGATTATTATATTATTATACACATTAGTTTCGAAATTTTTCATAAAAACGAAAAGTTCTGAAATAATTTTATTTTAAAATAAAAAAAAAATGAATTGATTATAAAAGTTTTCAATGGAATTAAAAAAAAAAATGTTCTTAATCCAAAATAAAAAGAGGAAGAAAAAAATTGAAAATAAATTTAGCATTTTTAATGGATTTGTTCACTTATAATTTTTTTTTATTATTTAATCTTTAATAACTGAAATAAATTTAATTTTATTTTAATATTAATATGTAAAAAAGCAATTTGCAATATCAGATTGAGCCGTACAAAGAAAATAAATTTTTTTTTTGTCTTCTTCAGAAGTTCAGTGAAAGAGTATTTCAAGATTTTTATTGCCATAATATGCATAATGTTGCAACAGGGTAAAAGTAATTTTTATTATACTATTGTACTATTGTTTATTGTACTATTGACTATATACACGTCGCGTCGATTTAAAAAATGGTTAGGATTCTAGGTTTACAGAAAATATTAACAATTTACTTTCTTTGATAAATTATTATTTCCATAATGAGTTTTATTTACTTATTTTGAAATAATGAAAACACTACTAAAATATTTATTAATCCTTTACAAATTGAACATCATTTGAAATTATTATGCTTTCAAATAAATATTAATATTCAAAATTATAAATAAAATAATTCGTCATTTTGACAATCCTTTATGTCTATCATCATAAATCCATCTTATTACCCATCAACTAAAAAAAAAAAAAACAATTTACACAAAATATTTTTAAATATCTTGTTAAGATTAACAGATCCATTAAGGAAAACAAAACAATTTTATAAATTTGTATTTATTTATTTTTTTTTTTAATTTTTATGTAATTCCATTTCAGTTTAAATAAAAAAAAAAATAAAAATCAGTTTAAATTATTTATCAAAAATATCAATCTTTTCAATCCATTTAATGGTGGTGTTTTTAATCACAATGGTCCCTGGCGCAATTAGTATCAAAAATACTCTAATGTCTCGACCATTAATTTCTTTTAAGATTGACGAAAAATATATATATTTTTTTCTTCTTTTTCTTGTCTTGTTACTTTGTTTTCTTAGATTTCAACAATGAGAAAAAAATTTGTTTTTTAATGCACAGTTTTCTTCCCATAAGAATATTGATTCATAAATAAATTTTTTTAATTTCAAATTCCATACTATAGATTCACGAATAAATAGTATGCATTTTATATTTATATATATATATCTTTTTTTTAGCATCAAAAGTTGTGTAGTTTAATTACTTAATAAATTTATGTATATTTGGTTTTTATTTTTGGTCTAATTTATTTTTTAATTTCACTTTTCAACATAGTGTAATATTAATGTGAGCTAGAATTGAATGTTTTATTATTCTGCTTAAAACAAGGGGAAGAAGAAGAAAATCAACCAATGCTAAAAAATTTAATATTTTATTGGATTTGTAGGTTCGGCAAACTAAAAAAAAATAAAGAAATTCTAGCTGATTCATTATAAAATCGTCAAAACATACATTTTCATACAATTCATGTTCATACTTTAAAAAATGGTTAGACCCGGGTATTCCGATGAAAATTGTTATATTTCGCTAAATGTTATTGCCACATGCGTTTGGTGTATTGAAGGAACCTAATCGATATGTCTAGCACAGACCAATGTACGCAATAAAGTATTTTAAATCAAAATATTGAACATGGCATCTGTACCGTTCTGTCATTTTTAAATTTATTCCTGTCATAATTATATTTGCTTTTGATAAGTCGACCGCCGAAATCAAAAATGTGGACACCCATTGTACATATGAATGTATATGCCACCTATTAACATTTTTACCCATCTAATAAATTTACTATTTTTTTTTATTTTCTTATGGTGTTTGTTTATTTTTTATTTTATTAAAACTTATTCCGGATGCTTTTATTATAATTTAACTGAGATTAATGACAACAAAAAATTAAAAAATGAAAGATTTACAAAATTTTGTGTCCAAAAAAAAAAGAAACAAAAAAATTATTTTAACTGAAATTACACAGATTTTATTGTTAATTTTTTTTTTTTATAAGAAAAATTGTAAATAAAAATAAATCTAAATTATAATAAATTTGTTACAAAAAAAAAAAAAAGAAGATTTTTCTGATGATTATATTTATTTTTTCGTGATTAATATCATTCATGCTCATTTTTTTTCAATAGCATTCGTTCGTTTCACTGAAATCTTTTAGATACTATACTATTTATAATCTACTATCGAGTACTATGTATAAATATTCTTTAAATATACCCTTTATCTTTGTATACCTATCTTCTCTTCACTATATAATTATTTTTTTCTTTCAATTAGACTCAGATTTATCTTTAGTTGAACATTTATTTATATTTTCTATTAAAGCTCTATTTAGTACAATGTACCTATACAATTAAAAAAAACCACATTATTACTGCGGACTGTAATTTTTTTTAATCAGATTTTCGAATTTATATGATTTGTTAGAATTAATATTAAAAAAAAAAAAAAAAATGTTTAAAACGTAGTCCATTGATTGACAATCAATATTCTTTCAACCACAAGTTTTCAGATTTTCGTCTCAAAAGAAATATCATAAAGAAATGTTTACAAAAAAAAAAAAAGTAAATGATTTTTTTTTTCTCATTTGACAATGCTAAATAACAGGGTGGACGCCGCCGAACATCGAATGTTTTTGTTTAATATTCGAAGGTAGAATTTTTTTCACTCAATGAGCCTTTGAGAAATGGATGAAATATTATAAACTAACTTTCTTGTCATTGCTGTATCGTCGCAAAAAAATATGAAATGAATTTCCATCAAAAATAAAAAAGCCCTACAATTTATGTTCTCATTAAAAGTCCTTCCGATCGTCCCTCACTAGAATACTTATAATAAATAATTTAAATTCTTTGAATTCCAAAAATTCGCAATCTCTTTTATTTTCACCCAAAATTATAGGATGAGATTGCACGACTTTGATCTTGGGAGTTTAAGGCTTTAAACCAGCCAAAAGTTTAAATAATCAAAATTATTTAAAATTAATATGTTGGGAGCATCGATGTCGAAAACTTAAAACTGGATGAAGGAATCTAAAAAGCATATTTAGATTGTTAAAAATCTTAAATTAAAGTGCTGAAAACGAACCCCATCTTCGTCGCTGTTAAATATAAAATAATATTTGTTTTTTTTTCTTGGGCTATCACATTGTCATTCGAAAAAAAAAAATCAATTTTTAAATTATTTTTGTATACATGCATACATAATGTACGTATGTATCTTTCTGTATTTTAATTCAAAGCATTAAAAAAAAACTGGAATGCTGATGGGCACTTTTCGTGTGTTTTATTGAACTCTTTCTTTTATTATTAATTTTTTTTTTTTTGCTGATGAGAGAAAGATTCATTTAACTTTAAATTCTTTTAATAATCTGTTTTTATAATATTCTTTTTTCGTTGGTAAAAATGTCTGATGTTATAAAAAGTAACAAGATACCAAAAAAAATCACATCGGATACCTTTTGTTAAATGAAAATTTTGAGCTCAGGTGAAAAAATTGGAATTCATGAAATGATCTATCAAAATAATAATTCAGTAAAAGGAATGTTAATAATTATAATAAATTATGCTCTACTTGAACAGGTCTGGCAGCAATTTACCTTTTCGAGAAACTTGTCTGGAATAGTAGAATTTATAAAAAAAGATGTAAAAATTCGATGTTTTTTTTTGTTATAAATTATTATGTGGATCACACATGTGGGGATCGAAGTTCTAATTATTTACTGAAGGATAATTTCAAATTTTAGCTTTAATGTTTATTTTCTTTTCTTTGGAGATTATTAATCCATTTCACAGATTTCAAATTAAATATGGCATCAGCTAAAAAAAAAAATACACAAAATGCCTTGAGTTTGCTTTTTCTGAACTTTTGTGGGTTTCTGCTAAGTTGATGATATAATGCAGAAACATATGACACATATTTTTTTGGTTTTAATGAAAATTTTTTTTAATGGTTTGGAATAATATTTTTTTTGTTAAAATTTTTTGTAATTTAGCATCATGTTTCATAAATTTGAAGAAAAAAAAAACGTTTTAATTAATTTCATACTTATTGAAGTTTTTAGAAAAGAAAAAAATTTGTTTACAGAGAGGACCCTAAAACCATAATAAAAAACAAATTTTTCAGGCAGCTTGTGGAATGCAGTCCTTTTGGTGGGAAATGGTAAAATAATTACTGCAAAATATTTAGGAATAAACAAGTGTACATACTTTATGGAAATTTAGATGTTTATGAACGTATGTGAATGATACAATATTGTCAAATTTTAAAAATCATCAAAAGTGGTTCATTTAATTGAAATCTTAATATATATGTTATATGAATATTTTTTAAATTGATTTCAAGCAATTAAAAAAAAACAATTGATATTAAAATAAAATTTGTAGATAGCTTTTTAGGGTTTTTTTTCGATGAGTTTTGAACCTCATTACATTATGTTGTCTGCTATTGAATTATTCTTGTTTCACAAATTTAGAACGTAATTTTAAGTTAATAAAAACCTTCAAAATCGCTTAAGGATTAAAGGTGATTCAAATTTTTTGAAAAATTAACATTTACTTGACCTTAAATTAGTTTATGCATATTTAATATTAAAAAAAAAAATGTTTTTTTCTTCTTTAAAATAATTCATTTGGAAATATATGTAACTTAATGGTCATCAAACTTTACATTCATATTCCCATGATATTTTTCATTATTCATATTTTTGTTTTTTTTTTAAGATCTCCAGGTCCCTGCATAATTTTAAATTTTTGATTTTGACTTTTATTGCATATTAAAAAAAATATGTTTTTGGTTTTCTTTATTAAATGTTTGAGATAATATGTTTTGAATAAAATTCTGCAAAATGAATCTTTGAAGAAAATAAAAAAAATATATTTATGTACGTTATTTACTTTAAATTGAATATAATTAATTTATATTATTACACTAACTCTTTATTTGTTATAAATGATTTTCCAATCGTTTTATGTCGGTCCTCCTGTATTCCCATGGCCGGTAAATTTTATTGTGATTTATGGATACTTAATCTTGCTTGCATCATAAAATTAATTTATAAGAAACCGTGTTCTTACTTAGTTCTTCCCATATATATATATATATATAAATTTTTTTTTGTTAATTTTTTTGAAGCAAAAATTACTTAAAACTAAATTTATTCAACGCAGAACTCTATTGAAAACAAACATAACGATAGTTTTGTGCATTTTCATGAAAAATTTTATGTTTAAATATAAATATTTTTTTTTGTATCATAATGATGTTGGGTATATTGTCTTTAGGTGATCATGTTGTGGCACCTTTAATTAATTATGAGTAAATTACCAGATGTCTTTTTAAGGCCTACAGTATTATGTCACTCCACTTGATTTATTACTAATATTTAAAAAAAAAAAAAATTTTTTTCATTCGATAATAAAGAATAAAATCTGTATAAAATTTTGAAAATTTAATTTTTTCGTCACAACAATAATATACAATATATATATGAAGGTATGTATAAAATTTATATATTTGCGGATGCTATATCATTTTTATATGCAAGGCATGTAACTTAAATCAAGCAATTTAAAAACATATTTAATCAGTTTGAGCTGAAGACATTTTTTTTTATTGAATATTATTTTATACATAAATAAATAATTAATATTAAATCTGTTTTTTTTTTAATGAAAAAGTTTTTAATATTGGCTCTTAATATGTTCTGAAGCTTATAAAAACTCTGGCTTCCAAGATAACACTTATTGGGCGAGAAAGAAAAGACACATTTGATTTATGGTAAAATAAGTAAAAAAAAAGAAAAAATTGTAAGAATCATATACGGTTTGAAACGTTTTCAAAAAAAAAAAAAAAAAAATTTATAGATCGATTTTGGATAACAGAATTTGATTATTAGAAGATAATTTATATTTTTTTCCCCATTGAGATTTTCAACGTTTTCCTTTCCATCTCAAAATTTCATGTATGTAAAAGATTTTAGCATTAACCTAAAACGTAACTACATATTATATGTAATACGCTAAAAATTTCAAAATAATTCTACGGACTTTACTAATGTATGTATTATATTCAAGCAGCTTAAAATGTTCAAATCAAAAGTACCTAATTACAATTTATTTTTTTCTTTTTTTAGTTAAAAGCAGAATATACCAAAGCTAATGATTTTCTGATTTTTTAATGTGTTGTTGTTTAGCCCAAGGAAAAATATAAAAAAAAAACTAAAGTACGTGTGGTGTATGTAATGTACGTTTTTACATTGACAAAATGAAAACAACATATTTTGTACGCATAATTCATGACGTTTTATGCATATTTATATAAATAGTTTTGTATTAATTTTATTTTCCTTGCAAGCTCCATATTTGTAATTTTATATATTATCATTAATTAGTTTTGTCAATATATAATAGTACAGGCAAATTAAATCGAAAATCATCAAATAAACAAAAAAATTGCGAAGTATCTGCAACTTTCTATACTCATACACAAACACATTCTTTTGAAGAATCCGATGAGTCCCGAGCATTCAATAGTGTGCTCGACCCAGTATTTGACAATCAAGTTTTTCAAATACTTTGTATGTATCTAAGCACGAAATAATTATGTTTAAACTGTTTAAAACTTAGGAGCAATGATGGATTTACAAATATGCACTCTAAGCTCGAGCGTCGGGCGGCAAATAATGGGCGGTAAAATTTCTTACAATTTTTTTTCGGCAATTGTATTATAATATAAAACTTTAAAAACCAAAATATATTTTTCGAGAAATCGAATTTATTCAAATAAAACAGCATTTTTCTGTTTATTTCAGCAATATTATTAATAGAAACAAAATTATAGTAATGCACCTTATTATTTAAGATCTTAGGATGCTAAATTTACCAAACTTGTCTATATTGATAGTAATTTACAAAAAAAATAAATACAAAATAATATAATTTACATGTGCCGCAAAGGGTCAAGCGTGGCCACTCCAGCACACTCTTTTTAGCTAGGGACTCCTTGGTTTCTTGAAATATATACATTTTCAAAGGTCTATACCAAGTTACAGCCACTTCGCAATTTTTTTGTTTATTTTGGACAATTTGCCTGTACTAATAAGTAATTAATCGAATATAATAATCGTTAAAATATTAAGTTTTGAAAACTGTAGAATGAGTGCTCTTTTCGAATACCGGAAAAAATATTGTTTGTAAGTTGGTCTTTCAATTATTAAAAAAAAAGTCCACAGTCTTCCAGAAGAAAAAGATTCTTGTATTTAAATGTTAAGAATAGTTTTAATTTTCAGAACAATGTCGTTAAGTATAGAACAATGTCGACAAGTATAGATTCTTATGGTGCATTGCTATTGATATCTTAGAATTTCTTTAATTTAAAGTGACATTTTATTTCGTAATGTTAATAATCTTAAAACACTGGTTCTTATAATCCACCCTTAAGAGAATTTTCAAAATTTCATTAACCAACATTCTAGTACATCACATTTTAGTAATTTAGTCGTTTAAAATAAAATAATATTCATATTAAAAAGTGTTGATTGAATTTTATGAAAATATTTTTAATATTCTTTATGTTTCGGTTTGAAATTTCGTGTAGTTATGTTTTATTTCATAAAAAAAATGCCAATGGCATTAAAACATATTTTGAATTAAAAATTTTGTATTTTTAAATAAATTATTACTTTTCTTGTAAAATATGTATGTTTTTTTTTATTATTTTGTTTGGAAAAATTTCGGTTCTTTTTTTACTTTTTTTGGGGTGTCAAATTGAGCGCGTCAGAAATCATGTATCGTTAGTATTTTTATTTTTAAAAAATTATTTTATAATTATTGTTATTTTTTATTATTAGGACATAATAAACTGTATAATATTAATGGGAAAATAAAAAAAAAATAAACATATAAATAAATGTGTGTATTTCGGGACCTAAAACAAAAAATTTTATATAAATAAAGAAAAGTTAGTGTCAAAAGCTCTCAAGTGTTTATTTCAATGTTTTAATATTAAATTCTCATAATTTCTTTCCAAGAAAATTCCCACCCAATCCGTTTTTATTGCAATTTTTTTATTAAATTGAAATATTTTGTAGTGCATAAAAAAATTGTTTAACAATCTTAATATTTAACAGGATCTCGAATACTTAATTTTTGATATAAATAAGTAGCAAAAGGATAATCTAAAAATTAATAATTTAATTTTGTTTTATTTTGCATATTGTTTTATAAAATATTTAGAGATGGATTTTAATTCTGGTACACATTTTGGAAAATAATAATGTTCATTTTAATAAGTTCTTTTTTTATTAATTCGTTCTTGCCTTCAACGACTTTTTCTCCGGTTAGAATATTCTATATAAAAAATGTTTGTGCATTTTTTAATTTTAATCGATAACAGATAAATTAAAAATATGTGTTATTGTAATGCCAAATAGTGAATAATATTTTTCTTTCATTATATTCTTGTAGGGGCTTTCTGACACGGAAGCGTGCTACATGACCGTGGGAGAAGGAACTGTTTTCGAGGTGTAAAACGCTTTGATTGTTGAATAAATTTGACAATTTATTATTTTTCGAACTCCAACATCATTTACCATCCAAAATCGCACACCATTTACCAGTTTCAAATGGTTCAAATATGGTGCCAAATTTTCTAAATATTTTTAAAATAATTAATAATAAGAGGAATCAAAATGTGGAATCCAAATATTTCGAAAATAATTCGATAATGTAAATTAATTTTCTCTTAAAAAAAAAAAATTTAACTTATAATTTTACAAAAAAAAAAATTTCCATCAACTGCTCAAAAAATAAATAAATAAATATTTCTCTCTAAAAAAAAAAAATATACAAATTTCGAGAAATTGTGCAATTTTTACTTTTTTATTCCAAAAAAAAAAATGTTCACTCAATTTTTCTTTCATTCTAAACTCATTTCTCATTTTACATAAAAGATTGTTTTTTTTTTTTCAGTATTCGTCCAGCCAAGTACATTCAATTCTCACTCACTACTTGTTTTCAATATCTTTAATTCTTCTTGAAAAAAATATAAAAAAAAATAAATCTATATGAAATTGAAAAAAAAAAAAATAATAAAAATAATTTTCTGTATCTAAAGAAAAACCAGTTTTTTAATAAAATATTCTTAATTTTCTTTGAGTTTAGTTTTTAACGGTCGGTCCTATTGAACGGATGTTAAGCAAAAAAAAATAATAATAATTATTTTTGGAAAATATACCGTTAGTTATTTTTCCGATATTTGTTTTTAATAATAAAATAATTAAGATAAATTTTAAAAATCGTTTCGATATTTTAAAAAACAAAAAAAAAAATTAAATCTAAAATAAAAAATATAAAAATCGAAATAAAATAAAAGTGTTTTTAAAAAGGATTGTCCGGAACCGGTTCAATGAAAATTACAGATTTTGTAAAGAAAAATTTGTAAAAAATTAAAATAAAAAGCAATATAATTTAATTTTTGTTAATTTTTATTAATTTTTTATGTTATTTTAAGTTTTTAAGTTGTCAAAATAAAAGTAATTTATCCTTTAGAGTTGCCGGTTTTTTTTTATTTTCACCCGCACAACTCATATATATTTCAAAATAAAAGTGTTTGGGGGCCTTAAAGAATATATGTAATTTATCTCACTTTGTTCGACAGATCTGACAGATATGCTTATCCATTATCTTTCCTAGCATGTACTTTACTATCAACAATACCTTAGTCACACTAAATTCAAATTGGTTTGGGTACATTTAACTTTATAATTAATTATATTTTTGCCTGTATTTCTGGCGAATTTTTAAAAATTAAATTGGTTAAATTTGAATATACATTCAAAAATATTGCGTTCCCATCAATAATATTTGCAATATTGTTAGAAAATTTTGAATATTTTTAAGCGAATTAATATAAATTTAGATTTTAGATTATTATTTAGCAGGAAAATTTTCCAGTTAAAAAAAAACATTTCTTTATTTCTTAATAAATTCAGTTTAAAATAAATTCAACTGAAATTTTATTAGATTCAAAAGAGAAAGACAAAAATTAAAATAATAATCGCACATACACATATAATAAAAGTATAAATAAATAAATAAATAAATAATATCTCTGTGAAATATGAAATATATATAAAAAATAAATTAATAAGAAAAATAAAGAGAAAGAACAACATAAGAATATAATTTGTGAATAAATATAAAAATAAAAAATAAAATAAGCAAAAAAAAAAGAAAAAAGAATATCCAATATTTACAAAAACAAATAATAAAAAAAAAAATAAATTTTTTCCAAGAAAAAAAAGGATATAAGCAGTATTCAAGGATATCACTTTTTTTTTTTTTGTTATTTTTCTTCTACCTTTTTTACACCCTCACATATATAGAAAAAAAATTTTTATCATCGCATCATCATCGAAGGCGAACACACAGAAAAAAAAAAAACAAAAAAGGTAAGAAGTAAAAAAAAAAAGATCAATTTTTATGAGAATAATAAAGAAAACAACGAAAATTTATGAGAAAACCAAAATGAAAAGTTTTTAAGAAATTAAATTTTTGTGTAGAATCCAATTTTTATTTTTTTTTATTTATTTTTTTTCTTTTTTTTTGCAAATATTTATCTTTTTATGGTTTTTTTTTTTTAAATTTAATTTAAAAATAATTTATGAAATTATTTATTAGAAAAGAGAGAGAAAAAAAGGAAATAAATATTTATAACTTTTTGAAATTTGTTTGAAATTTAATTTGAAAAAAAATTTTTTTTTCTTTCATCAAAATAAAAATAAAACACAAAAAAAATTCTAACAAAAAATTTATTAGTTTTTATTTGTTTCTAGAAAATTTATTTATTTATGCGATATGAAAACTATAATCTTATAGATAGCTGTTTTGTTCATTGAGGGCAGAATGACAAATGACTGATTAATGTCTAATCTTCATACTTGAATGCTCAAACCAAATATTTCAGCAATCAACATTTATTTAAATCGCTAGCACTCGAAATTCGACTGAAAATATATTTTGTTTGATTTTTGGTTGTCTGATTAGCAGTACGTTTATAACTTCATAGTTCAAATCTTATATCACATTACTTTTCTGTAGTATTTTATTTTTATATATTGGTTTTTTTTTATGAATATTGCATATTATTTAGATTGTATTTTATTTTTCTATGTGTAATACTGTTTATATTAAGTTTGTAATGAGATAAATATCTAAATTAAGATATTTATTCCATGTGCACCTTGTATATAATTTAGAAATTGAAATATGTACTTTAAAAAAACCCAAAAAAATAATATACAGTATTAATGCCAGTTTGTGAATCATTTATCATAAACTTTTATGTAAATTATAAGCAGTTTCTTCTATTCTATTATATGTTTATCATTTTTAAAAATAATTATAATTTAAATTAAGCAGTGTAAAAAATCGAACCATCAAAGCAAGTTATTATTCAAATTATAGAAATAAGAAATTTAAATTGCATAATTTACAATAAAATTAATTATAATACTTAATTTTTAGTAGCTTTTAGTAGCTTTCAGTAAAAATATCATTTTATTAGAAAAAAAAAAATTTTTATTTACCATACACTTAGCTTAGCTTAATCATAAAACTTTATGTATCATTATTGTATATAATTAAAATAAGTAAATTTATTTAATTTATTTTATTGAGAAAAAACCAATTGATTTATTCGCTCATTTTATAAAACATTATTACAAAACATAATCGTATATTCTACATACATCGCAGAACAAACCTGAAATTATATTTCGAAAGTGTAATATTTTTCATATAAAAAAGTAGAGGGTTGTAAGTAAGATCTACAAATCTTAGTATGCATATCGCGCGTCAGCCGGGGTTTATTTATCTTTATTATGCCCTAATTATGTTTATAAACTGCATTCTTCAAAACTTAAAAAACAATAGTTCATCCAAAATTATTCAAAATTTAAAACTCTTCTAACATTAGAAAACTACTCGATTTAATAAATATATCAAACTTCGATAACATTTATGATTTTAAAATAAAACTAAAAATAATTTATTTAAACCAAAAAAAAAAACCTACATATATCACATTGCTCACAAAAATTTGAATGAATGATGAAATAAAATTCCAAAACAGATTCATATCCTTTTTCCGTTTTGTGATTTTAAATATAAAACTCATGGGAATTAAATAACAAAAAAAAAAAAAATTGTATAAATTTGTAATTAGATACATTAATAAAAAAAAAATTAGATCTTTATGAATGAAAAAATATTTTGCCATAAAAAAAACATAATATATATGTTAAAAAAAAAACTCAACAAAAAAACCTCAAATTAAGAAATCGTACAGAAATAGGTAAAATTTTTCTCTACAACTTATATACAATTTTTTTTTTTTTTTGCTGTTAAAAGTTTAATAATAAAAAGTTTGATTATTTTTTTCAAAAACCTTTTATTTTCCATAAATATGGGAAAAATTTAAGGTAAGTTTTTCTTTAAGGCTAAATATAATTTATTTATTTATTTATTCTATTTTTTTTTTATTATTATTATTCAAAATAATTTATTTTCTTCTTTTTAATCTAGTTTCGGATGAATGAGGTTAATGGTCGAAAGGATGTTAGTAGAATTATGAAAATTAACTTAACTTTAAATTATATTTAATGGAATGATAACACACCACCCTTATTTACATAAAACTTCTGTTAACGAAAACAATAATTTTCAAAAATATTATAATTTTTCTTTTGATGTTTTGAATAAATAATATACACATAATATATTTGTTGTGAAAAATTTATTTAAAAAAAACATTTTCATATAATCCCCAGTAATAAATACCTATAGTTAATTACTTATTTTTAACGTTTGCATCTGTTTTGTATACTTTTAAATATTTTGCCGGCATTCAAAAAAAAAAATTTAAAAATATTATTTCAAAAATCTATAGTGGTGATAGCATTAAAAAATATTTAATTTTGTTGTTTTTACATCGTATGGATATTTAGAGACAACAAAAAATCATATTAAGGAAAATTTTCCAAAAATAACGCTGATAACATTATACGAAATGATTGCACCAACAGCCATCAATATAAAATAAATTAATATTTTTGCACTTATTTTCAATTACAATTTTACAAATAATAAAGTATATACGGTATATAGCTACCCGAAGTATTACACTTAAAGCCAAAAAAAAAACACTTTCTTCAGTATTCCATTAAATGATTTAAATTAAGATTTTAATTTCTAAACCCTCTAACCAGAAAGTATACTTATAATAAGTCATTGGGTTTCATTGAAAATGAACAAAAATATTAAAACCTCCCTACATTATTTATTGTAAATTAAATGTAATTAAGTAAAATGAAATTAAATATCTCTTCAATGTATAATTTTATCATGAAAAAAAAAATTCTTATAAAATCCATTATACTTCAGCATTTTATCCAGAAATTCAACATCTTATTTTGGTATAGGGTATATATACCTATAATTCACTAAAAATAAAAAAGAACTCTGAAAATCAAAGAATTTTAAATACATATTTTTTGCGAGATAATCTTTTACAAATTCACGATTTTTTTATTTTAACCTTATTTTTTTACCATTAAGATAAAAAAGTTTAATTTATTTATAAAAAGTTTTTTTTTCTTGTTGTAATAAATGGATGTAGTTTCGATAAATGGATAGTAGTATATGGAATAGATCGAATTTGATGGAATTTTTATTTAGTAATAAAACAGGTATGTATCTGAAACCTCAAATCAGATCTTTAACTTTGAAATACGCATAAATCTTATATATTAAAAAAAAAAGTGCTCAGATGTACGAATTTTTATATGTTCATATATTTATATTTTATTTTAGTTACTAAGATTCTTTATTTATCTTAACATCCTAAAACAAAATTAAATTAACTTTTACTTAATTATAATATTTATCAATTGTACAAGTAACAATATGCATATTAAGAATATATATAGTTATAGTATCATATTATAGCTAAAACAAATAGTATTAGATGAAGTCTAAATATACAAAGTTAAGAATTAATTGACAAGTTTGATATATATATAATCCTTATTATTATAAAAAAGCTGATTCAGTCAAGTTTTAAAATTCATTACTCAACTGTTCTAAACTATACCTTCATAGTACGTTACTGATGATTATTCAACCGAAATTAATCTACCACTCCAATGAATACTTCATTTTTGAGATTTCGTTCAAGAAATATGTATTGATTCCTTGTATATATAAAAATCGATGGTAATGACAGCCATTAATTATAAAATACAAAATTTATGGTTTAAATTTTTATCAATATTCATTATATTAATAAACATTAAATTTTGAAATTTATATAAATAAAAAATAAAAGAAAAATTAAAACTTTAATAAATTTTTCGTGAATAATTTTTATAATAAATGCAGAAATATATAAAATATTTTGACATTTTATTTTTTTTCATGAGACTTTGTTAATTAATATTATTTGGTGTAGAAAGATTAAGGAGTTTTTATTAATTTTATTATTTAAATATTTCACATAAAAATAATAATATTTTTTTTTGTTAAATTTAGGTTTCTATAAAACAGGTTATTCGAATTGGTATTAAAAATTTTTTCTTCAGGTGGTTTTCTTTTATTATTTTTTTTTTTTTTAAATAAAAAAATTTGTGTTAAACAATTTGTATAATTCGAATAGATTGAAAATGTTTTGACAATATCAATGTCCTCCCATGATGTTGCTTATTAGTTTTACCAGAATAACAAATATTTTATACTATGAAAAATAAGAGCAGCCGTCGCTCCATCTTATAAAATTGTAAATTTAATTTAAATTTATGAATATTTTAAAAAAAAATAGTATATCAAATAAAGGTTATTATTTTTTATAGGAAAGAATAGAATTTATTTCACTTTAAGACTATAATGTAAAGTGCTAGGCGGCACGCGATAATACCGTGTCTTTGGATTAATTCATATTATTTTATAGTACGTTTCAATTTTAATTCAAAATAAATAGAATATCAATTTCTAATTATTCCAAAAACTAGGTTTTTGTGGATTTTTTTTTGGAAATTCATAGAATTATGGAAAATGATCTTCAAGTTGATTTATTAATAAGGCCCATTATTGCCTTATATTTCGTTCGTTTAGAATAATATCAAGGAAAATAATTTACATATACATACTTTATTCTAAATTTTAACACTCGTAAATGTAAATTTGAAATATTTATTAGGATTTATGTTTTCCTCGGTTTTCTTTTCCTTTGCTCAAAAGGAGTTTTGATAATATTTTTATATTCAGCAAATTTTTCCAATTAGTTAGTTAAAACCAAAGTATTAAATATATCGATTTTCCGTAATAAACTTTGCATGTACATAACGTGTGGCAAGCGAATGTTTTGCGTCTGGCTATTTCTAACTATAATAATTATTAAATTTACTGCTTATTAAAGAATTTATATAAAAAAAAATACACAAAAACTAGTAAAATCAAAATTGCTAAATCATTAGAAACAAAATAAAAAACTGTCATTTTATATTTTTGATATGTACATATATATAAAACAAAATAAAAATAATTGTAAGCCAGTTTGACCTAAAAAAAAAAAAAAAACTAATGACAAAAGAAATTTTTCTAACTAACTAAAATTTTGTTGATTAACCATTATTTCGTTATTTCTTTTAATTTTTTTTATTTATTTTTTTTATGGTGACAAAATTCGTAAAGAATTAAAAAAAAAACAAACCAATATCTGTAATAATAAAAACAGTTTCTTTTTATAATAAATAAATATATACATATATATATAAATATATTTATTTTTTTTTCCTAATTCTATTTCTTTTCATTGAAAATAACCTTATCAAGCTACTGTCATTTCAAATAAAATTTTCAATAAATTTCCAATAAATAATCAAAAAAAAAAAAAAACAATTTTTTTTTTGTGGACAGTTTTTGTTTGTCAATAAAAACTGCTTTTTTACGACTTTAACGATTTTGTTCAGAAGAAAAAAAAGGAGAATATATAAATATTTCTTATAACAGATCATCAAACTCATTACAAAAGATCAAAATAATTTTTAATTTTCTTTTGATTTAAGAATTTTAAGTATTTGATTAAAAAGTTTCTAGCAAACTTCAAATTTTTAGTTCATCTTTATTATATGCTTATATAAAATCTGCGACATTATGTTAAGCAGTTAGTGTTAAAGTCAATATGTAGCAATCGAGAAAAGAATAGCCGAAAAATCTCATTTTTAGAAATAAATTTGTATATTAATAAGACAAGAGATCATCTACATTTCTTTTTTAATTTCGAGTTTTTCATTTATTTAATTATTGTTAACTTCCCGTTTATACATAGTACAGAAAGTATCTAGTTATTTGACGAAATATAATAAAATTTTACTGAAATCAAGAGTTCGCAGAGAATTATCAGACCACCGAGGTTGATAACAATTTTTGATTTACATTATATAATATATAAATTATAAATAGTGTTTTAGTAATTTTCACTTTTGTTGCTTAAATACCGACAAATGAGAAGAATTCAAAATTAGTTCTTTTTTTTTAACCACTAGAAAGTTATTTTATGCAAATCACATGAATCATAAAACCAATCGATTAAAAACTCATAAAAACTGATTATGGAGATTTTTTTTTAATAATAATTTTTTTGTCTTTAAAAAAAAAATTTTCCCTAAAATTTATTTTTACATCATAAAAAAAAAAAAATAAAAAAATAAAAAATTGTTTTTTCCTTATCATCAATGTTAAATTTATGTTGACTAAATTAAATATTCATAATGTTGTTTTTTTTTTTTTTCAATTTAAAAAAAAAAAAAATTAATAAAATTTTAGTAACAAAATGTTTATTCTGTGATGAATTTAAATCAAATTTTCATGAGTTTCAGTTTCATGCTAAGTAGAATAACAGAATATTTTGTTTACCAATGATGTTTTGAGGATATTTATAACATTTTCAGCGGAAATTAATCAAAACATATTTATTTAATAATACTGATATTATAATTTTTTTTTTTTATACTATAAGAATATTGAGACCAAGTCCAAATAAGATTCCGAATCTAAAATCATTTGTGCTGGCACTGATGACATTTTGGCATCTAATCAAGAACCATTAATTTAAATTTATTGAATGAGTGAAACAGATTCCATTAAAATTTCTTTTAGTGCATTTACATATTTTTACTTCGATGTCACATATTTTTTTTCTATTTATATTATATGTATAAGTATACTCTTTTATATTCAGAAGTGCTTCTTAACTTTTTCGAATCGCCGGAACGCTCGTTGTGTCAGAAAACTTTTTTGGGATTCACCAAAACCGTCACAGCCATTAAAATAATATTAAATCAAATTAAAGAAATTAATATTAAGCATTAAAAAAATAATTTAAATCATCAGATAATCGGTTAACAACCACTGACCATCGGTTAATAACCACTGAAATAATAGAATACAAAGTTTATTGAAAATGACTCATAGATATATTATTAATCAGAATTAAAAAAAAAAGAATAAATATGATACTTTGGTGGGAAAGCTTAAACACATTTAATATTAAATTACTATTTATAACAATTTATTAATATAAACAACATTATAATTTAATATTTTGTGATTATTGAATATGATATGTATAATTTTTTTTTCTAAATATTTAATTTAATAAAATATATCAAAGCTTTTGTACATAATATATAATATTAATATATTTTTTTTCTTTGTGTTCATATTAAATTAATATTTATACGGACATTAATTTTTTTTTTTTTTTTATTACAAGATTGGAATTTTTTAATTTCTAGAGAAATATAATAAAAAAAAGTTTTAATAATGTCAACCGAGAAATGTTGGAATTTTAATTTTAATTAATTTTGATTTAACATTATAAAAATGAATGTTCTGCTGCCTACACTATAAAACTATAATATGTGTTTCATTACTATGTTAAAAAAGTAAAAAAATAAAAATTAAAAAACATCCATAAATGCTGTTATAATATTTTCATAACATTAAAATTAAGTAAAATATTGCTTGTTTTGGTTGATTTTATTTTCTGTAATTAATTAATCCAAATATGCAATAAATTTTAATTATAATTACACGTATATTTTAACGATAACAAAATGCAGAACATTTTTTTTTTCTTTCAATTTTTATTTAACATTATATATACAAAAGCAAGCAGTTATATTTGTGTATATTACTGATATATGTACACTGTAATACCATATTAAAATATGTGGTACATAGGTTAGGTATAATATCAATTTTTTTTTAATGTTTTTAATTTTGAAAACTTTTTTATTTGTTTGCAAAAGCTTTTAAACTGTTATTAAATAGAAATTAAGAGTAGGTACAGGATTTTTTCTCCTAAAATGAAACATATATACATAATGTGTATATTTACGAGAAGTTATAATAAAAATATCAGCTTCGCATTCACAACAAAAATTATTTATTAAATGAACTGAATTATAGGAAATTTAAGAAACTGAAAATTTTACAATTTTTTTTTTCTCTAGTGAAAAACACCAATTGGAAAATAAACAAAATACTTTTTATTTAAATTTTTGATAAATATTTCACTTTATCTGAAATTATAATGATTATGCTGTGATTATAATTATTTCTCATACAATTAAAATCAGAAACGATTTCAACTTAAAAGTACACATACAGTATTATTAAAAATAATTCTTTTTTTATTCAAAATTTTGTTAGTCACGCAATTTTATCATCTTCTTTAATGTGTGTGTGTGCAAAGTTATTATCTTTTTATTCTATTTTACTTATAAAATATTAAAATTGAAAATTTGTTATAATGATTTGGAAATTTTTATAGACTTTATTTTAACTTTTTTTTTATATAAACATATAAATTATACGTTTGTTTGATTGTTTTATAACTATATCTAGAAAATTGTTAGTCCAAAATGTTTAAGTGGAACACTCGCATACTTGCAAAATCTAATATAATAAAAGGTGAACTCACCTCTTAAACGACCTTGACAGTGTTGGCACTTTCCTCTATTTATTTTTTAACGTAAATAATAAATAAAATAATCGAATGACTATGCAACACTGAATGCAAGGCGTACTTTGATAAAAACTTTAAAATGTAAACAAAAAAAATCAAGGCGTACTTTATCAATAAAAAAATAAAAGCATTCTTTTCGAAATGACAAAAATCAACCCATAGTTACTAGGCTAGGCCTGCACTATTTTTTCTGTGCAGGCTTTTTTCTAGTTTTAAAATATTATGTGTTAGTATTGATAATTTAAACTGAAACATTTTTTTTTCTTAAATAACACAATATTATTTTATAATTGTACTACCAAACACCTGATTTTAGTCCCCAACACTTTGGTATAGTACGATTCAAATCACTTGACCAATCCGTTATGCAAAGCTTTCCTTTTCCATTACAAAATTCCATACAAAATTGCATGAGCTTTTATTCTTATATAATTTCCCCTAAATTTTGTATGGATTTTTGTAATGGAAAGGGAAAGCTTTGCATAACGGATTGGTCAAGTGATTTGAATCGTACTCTAAGCTTAAATCTAAACAAATTAGAAATCCTATATCTGCATTTGCTTTTGAACAAACTATAGTTAAATAGTAATGTGTTAAGATTTTTTCAGTTTTTTATTTCAAAAATTTTGCATTTATTGAATGTACACTTTTTTTTTTAACGTTAATTTATGAAAGTAAACTTGCCTGGTAGCTAAATAAAAAATTAACTTCTATTATAACAAAATGCATATAAATTTATATTTAAAGAAATTGAATTTGGTTGGCTCTATGATGATCTTATGGTATAAAATGAGAAAGGTTATGATATTACCATTATAAAAATCAAATACACAATAATAATAATAATAATAACGAAAATAAAAATGAAATTAAGTAAAGTAATATATAATAAAAAATATTAAAGAAAAGCTTTCTATCTTTAATGTTTGCATTTAAATAAAATTTTAAGCTCTTTCACATATTGCATGATTACATTTTTTTTTCTTCTGTTTTTTGAAATTTTATTTTTATTTATTATTTCTTTTATTTGTTAAAATTAAATTACAGTCATTTCTTGATGGAACCTCCAAATTTCTTAGTTCGAATTTTTTTCCAACACTAAAATATATTTGCTTTAATTTTACTTAATAATTACCTAGAACCCGATGAACATTACTTTTATTCTTTGAAAATATCATTAATTTAGTAAGAAAAATAAAATTCAAATTAAAGTCAGACGTTGATTGAAAATGTTCAATAACTGCTGATTTTATGCTATAGAGATTAATAGTTTTCAAATAGTAGTTATTTTACACCCAATAAAACATCCAATCATTCGTTCTGATGAATACAGAATTATTAATGTGCTTTATTTGAAATTTTACTTTAATAATTTTTTTTATTATGTGCATATATATAAAGTACAGTACAGATAAAGTACATACACATGAATATATAATTAAAACATTCCTTTTATTCAATCTGAAGTGCTACATATTTCTAATTCTCTTCAATTATGTACATTAATTTAAGTATGTGTATTTTGTGGATATTCTACACATGATTTTTACATTTTTTTTTTTTGTCATATACAAATATTCAAACATTTATTACTAAAATATGTGTATACATTAAATAGTTATATATTATATATATATATTTACTGAGTACCTAAAAACTTGACATATTTTTATTCAATAAAAACTTTGAATTGACACTTGTCAAGAATTAAATCTGAATAAAAATTTTCTTGATGAAAAAGAAATTATTATTGCGTGATAGGATAACAAGACATGGAATCAAATTTCACATAAAATCAGAAAATTTATTACAAATTTTTGTTCTTGGCTCTTGTTTGCTTTTATTTTATTTTATTTTACATATATATATTTTTTGATTTTTTTTTTTTTTAATATTAATGATTTTCCTTTTCTTCTATGAGTGTTTTAGTCATTTTCACATAATGTGATGAAAATAGATATCTTTTTGGGTATTTTGTAAATGATAGTTTCTCTATTCTCTAAAACGATGTATAATGTTTTATAAAAAGAGGTAAAAAAAAAGAAAAGGGGAACTTGAAAAAAAAAAAAAGATTTTCAAGAAAAATGTTCTTAGAAAAATTAATTAATTATTATTCATAAATTTCAAAAGTTTTAAATGAATGGTAAAATTTATTATGAAAATTCAAATGAAAATAATTTTTGTGTCAGCACACAGCATTAGGTAAAAGTACATATATATGTACAAAACCATTATGAAGATAATAAATTTGCTGTAGAAGGATTTGATATTGTGTGTATATGTTACATATTGTGTATGTTACATTTTCCATAGCAACCTCGTTTAGGAAACTCTTTTAAAAAAAAATATGGTAGATAATTATATGATTAATATTTTAATATCGATCGACGATGAAAATAATTTCTCAAAAATCTAATTACTTTTTATTTTTTTATTATTTTCTTTTTTAATAAAATTTAATAATAAAAGTTATTAAATTTCTAGGTATATATACTTTTTAATTGATTTTTCATTGGCATTAGAGCGTTATGTCTATGTATATGTATGTTACAAGAAAGTTTTTATATATATTTATATAATTACATCAATTACATACTGTATTAATATTACAACCTACAAATTTAAAATGTTTTAAATTTTAAAAAAATATTTATTTATATTTTTTTTATGTTCAGTTTTTAATTTTTTTTTTAACTTTCTATTTTAATTAGAGCTTTCGTTTAATAATAATTTCTTAAAAAAAATAACAATAATTTGGCATGATATTAAGTTTTATAAAAACATGCATGTGTGTTTTTACACTAAAAATCTGGGTTATTTACTATATATATTCAATAAATAAAAATTTGTTTCATGTAAAATTATTAAAATTACATATATTTTTAAATTAAATTTGAGTTTTCTATTGAAGAAATTTTTTAGGAAATTTTTTTTCAGATCAATAATAATTTTATTAAAATTAGTTAAAATTGTTATTAAAATTATATAAAATTCTTTCTCTTCAGCGATTCCGGCGGATGCAAGAATCATTCTTAAAAACAATTTGTCATACACTTAAACCTAGTTTATTTTAATTTGAATTTAATTCAAAAATGCTCATCAAAATAATGTATATTTTTTTTATGAATCTTTGATAATATTATATATTATCTTATAAATTATATTATGTATCCTGCTTTTTCAAAACTTATTCAAGCATTCTTTACTTACTATAATTTTTTTTTTCCTTTTTTTTTTGAGTGCAGACTATATTGTTAATTTTTTTTTTCCAACATTGTCCTTTAATAAAAAAAAAAAAAGAAAAGTCTCAAATAATTTTATTCTTTTTGCAAAAAAAAAAACTTTCTTTTTTAAGTCTAGTGTTTTTAAATCAAAAAAAAAAACTTTTAAAAAAGAATAATTTCCATACTAAAAATAAAGAAGTAGAAGAAAGTAAAAAATATAATATTTAAGGACCTTTTTTTTTTTCTTTAACTTTTGGCAATTCTCTTTTGACCTATGTTTATTTTTTTCTCCTTAATTTATTATTCAATAAATTTATTTTTTTTTCTTCTTTCTAATTTAATATTCTTAAAAGAGTTTATTTTTTTTTCTACCTTAAAAAACAAGAGAAAAAAAAAAGAATTAATTAACACCTTATTGAGTTAAAAACAAAGAATAAAATTTAACCACAACTCGTTAACTTTGTGAACTTTTATTTTAAATAATATAAAGAAGAAATTATATATATTTTTCTGTTAAATTTATTTTGAAGATTTTTTGTTTCTTTTAAAATATTGTTTTTTTTTTTGTTTTTTTCGAAGATCCCTTAAAGCGGTCTAGACTTCTAAGAAATTGTAACAATTATATAATATATAAATATAATATTAATTTTTTTTTTGTAAAAGAAATACGTGAATAATTTTTATAAAGTGAAATTAAACGAAAAAAAAAAGTAGTTTAAACATATTATATTCTTCTTAAATAACATTTCCGCATACTTTATTTAACAGATATTATATATGCTTAAAATTTTTTTTTTTTTTTGAATAATAATGTCTAAACCTTTTTTTTTATATAAAAATGCATTAAACTTTATCAAAGAAAAATTTTGAAAATTTAAACATATTCTCCCACTCAACGAAATTAATGTCAATAATATGAACATTACCTCATAAATGAAGTATGGGGGGATCCGTTTTCAGCATTTCCGTTTAGAATACTATAATTTTAAGATACCTTGATCAAAATCAGGGGATAAACATATTTTTTTTAGAGTTCTTTGGCTCCTTCAATATCATTATACCAATTTAGTCATATACAAAAATATATCAAGTGATCACATTTAAAAAACTAATAAACTTTAGCTTATGTTAGAATGTAGTTAAATTTAACTATATTTTCACTCCAGATACTACATAAACACTTTTTGTTTCTAAATATTCTGTAAGAGTGCAACAACAACTTCTTATGTTAAAAACTAATTCTAAACTTCACAATCCACTTTATGTCAGAAATATTTGTCATTAAGAGCATAATTTTGAATTTTTATTTTATTTCTTAACATAAAGAAAAATTACACATAATTTTTTTTTTATTTTTTGTTTTCAATTTTCTAAAGCCTAGGTACTTAAAGGCTTTGACATTTAAGAAGGCGCTTTTCAAAATAAAAAAAAAATACTTAGGACTCTTCTTTATATTTTCTATAAATTTATTTATTTGTTTTTATATGTATATACACAAAAAGTGTTTTTTATAAAACATAATAATAATACATATATACTTTTGTTTTATATATATTTATATATGTACAAGTATACATTTGTGTACATATTTTGCTTCAGTTTTTCTTAAATTCCTCTTATTAACTTTGGTACTTAAGAAAAATTATTTTTTGACGGTGCTTTTTGTGTCTGGATTTATTTTAGATTCTTTTTTTTTGTTTTTTAGTTTAAAATACAAAACAAAAAAATCGTATAGATTTTTTCTTGTTCCTCCACAGTCTAAAAGAAACAAGAAGAACCTTTTAAAGGTTATGTTATAAGGAAAAAAATAATTTTTTTTTTTATTGAAAAAATTGATTTGCTTGTAATTGAAATTAAGAATAACAAGAGCATTAAAAAAAAGAGCATGTCGACGTCGTCGTCGCTAAAAAAAAAAAAAAAATCGTTCTCAAGTTGTTTTGTGCTTGCGTTTACATTTTTGACCTTATTTTAAAAGTTTTATGTGGTTTTATTTCGTAATAACCACCAAAAATAGCAGTTTTACGAATGTTTCCAAAATTAAATTGAATTTTATAGACGCACTGGAAAATTCGAGCATATACTGTTAACTTGACACAAAGATTAAGATAAATATTTTTACGTTTTACTACTGAAGTTTATTATTTGTAGAAGGATACTAGTTTTGCACAAACATAAATTTGCTAAAATTTTGCAATCATTTTGAAAAGAAGAATTCTCTCTAATTTTGCTTTCAGCTTCAAAATATAAACAGAACTTCTCTAGAAAATTTTCACCTGAAGTTAATTTAACTTATATATATTATAATTAAATTTTATAACACATACTTAAGAATTTATTCGAAAAATTGCAAAAAAATATATAAAATCGTCAGACTGAAACATTATTTTTCAAAAGAGTTATTAAGTTTTTTTTTTTTTTTGAATCAATTTTTTTTTTTTTTTGGAGCATATAACAAATTGTTATTTGTTATGACAAAAATTCATTATTTTTATAGGTATAGTTTTTAAAATTTTAAAATTATTTATTTATTTTTATTTTTTCTCCATCAGTATCTTTCAATTCTATACTTCCGCTCTTTTAAAAGGATTTTTGTTAAGTGTCTAAAGTAAAAAAAAAAAACGGAAAAAAACAGAAAAAAAGGGTCCTTAGTGAAATCGTGAAGGAGAAATGTAAACTGAAGAATTTTAATCTCTGGTAATTTTTGTCAAGTGTTTTTTTGAACACTCATTTTGCCGGCTTAAGTGTGTGTTTTTCTCGCTACTGCTACTTTATTTAATTTTTTTTTTACGCATTTAAAAAAAATATTGTCCTTTGGTGGAATCAAAAAAAAAAACATGATTTTTATTTTCATTAATTGGTTGAACGACAGAATATTATTATACAATATTTTATATATTATATTATGTTCTTAAAAAAATTTAAGTTGAAATTACAGTTAACAAAATTCAGAAGTATAACATATAAAAAAAATTATAAAATTTATTTAATTAAAAATATTGTTTCTAAAATTTATTTTTACAAAGCAATTTAGCCTTACTTTATATTATTATTATTATTAACTATTGCCCATAGAGTACATAGAAGTTGTAGTGACTTCACTCATTCGTTAGAAATTCTGTAATGTTCCATTACAATATTCTATTTTGTCCTTAATTTTTAATAAATGTAAATATGAAAAATATAAACTAATAATCCTTCTTTAAACATTTTTCGATTTTTTAACAGAGATGCCTCGAAAACTTCTTTTTCCACTAATTTAATTTCAGATTGTTTAATAATGTAAAAAAAAAAATATTATTTTTTTTTTATACATAATTTTCTCTTCTTTTTCTTTTTTTTTTTGTCTTGTTTGTTGCCTCAAGGGGTTAAAAAAGTAAATAAAACTAAAAGAATATGATTTTCTTTTTTTTTTTGGGAAAAAAATTGTCCCACTTATTTTATATTTTTTTTGTCTGACGGGAATACATTTTTGTAAGTAAAACTTTTTTTTTTCTTAACAAGATTTAATTATTCTTTTCAATATATGTATACCTAATATTATATAGGATTAAAGAGAAACTTTATACTGTAATAAATTCTTTTAAAAACTGTGTAGAGTAGTTTATAGTTTGTATTTATAAGATTTTTTTTTATTTTTGCTTATAATGATTTTTATATTATTTAGTCTACAAATTTTTCTATACTTGGTGGATAAATGGTAGTTCATATAATTGGCATCATTTTTTTTTATAGTTATATTATTGAGACACAATTTAGAGAATAATTAAGCAAAAGTTTTGTACTATTTGTGATATAAATATAAAGTAATTTTGCAATTAATTTAAACAAACATAATATATTTAATAGTCAAGGTTAAAAAAAAAATATTGAAATAACTATAAGTACTTGTATAGTTCTGACCCACTTCTATACTATGTACACAACAAATGAAGTTTTAATATTTTTATGTTATTATTGCCATTTCCTCCTATTTCTCTAAAAAATCTAGATTTTAGTTCCGACTTTATTTCCGTGTTATTTGTTCTAAAGATTAAAAAAAATTTTTTTTAATATTTAAAATATCATTTTAATTTTGCGAAAAAAAAAAAAAAACAAAACGTTTCATATATCAAAATAAAGTATATATATATGCAAATTTATTTTGGCCACCCATGATAGCGCCAAATTTATTTTTTATCTCACTAATGAAATTTTATATACATTTTTTTTTTTATTCTAAATAATAATAATTAGATTTAATCACCATATATGTGTACATATATAACAAAGTAGAACGAATTATGTGAACGATTACTAATTTGATGTAGTATATATTTTGTTCATTTTGTTGTTCACAATATTTATATTAAAATGTTAAGCGAGAGTTTATCAAAATCTGATTGCAACCTAAAATTTAATTTATAGATAACTGGAGAAGAAAATTATTAATCTTTTTTTATAATATCCGTACTTTAATGACCTGATTTTTATGTATCTATCTATTTATATTTAAAATGGTTTTTTTTTTTACTAGAATTTTAAAATTATAGAAGAAAAGTAAAAACACAAAATCATTATATATATATATATATATATTTTTTTTTTGACAAGTCAACATATTTTTGGTATTATGATCGTCATATGGTGTTCACTTTCTGTCCAGATGTAAAAAAAAAAGAAAAAAAAAGTACATATTTTCACTGGAAAAATTACGAAATTTTTAAATGTCATTTCAGATTTTTATAATAAATTTTCATAAAAATGCTGACGTAACTAAAATTTTTAATATAATAATAATGGAAAAAAAAAAGAAACTTGAAAAGGACTTTAATGAAATATAAAAAAGGACTTATCATGGCTCACATCACAATTTAGTTGATATTGCTTATTATAATATTATGAAGAGAATAATTTAATCTTTAAATAAAGCGCAATATTACATGGTTATATTATGTGTATACTGTATAGTATATAATACAATACCTACCTCATATGCTCATAGCAATATTTAGGATTTTTTTTCCATTGCGAAAATATTCATATATAAAAATTTCCTAATATTATTTTGTAAATAAATCATATATTTTTGTTTTAAATTATTAAATTATATAAAATTGATATAATATTAACCCTTAATTATATACACATAAATGAATGTACAAATTGAAGGTAACAAACTTTTGCGTTAATTTAATCCAATGAGTGAAATTTCACCCCAGAACAAGCGTGTTTGTAAAATATACATTTTTTTTTTTTTTTTAATTTAATAAAAGCAAGCCAAATGCAATTAAATACTTAAAAAATATTATTTTTTATTAATATTATTACTATTATAATAAATTTTAATAGTGTAAATATAATAAGAAAATTATAAAAAAAAAAAAATTTTTTTGCAATGAATGCAAATAATATTGCGGTGCATATTAAATGTAGTATTATATATAGGAAACTGAGTGGAGTGAATAATTATAGACTCAATGAAAATAAATTAAATATTGCGAGCTTCACATAAAGTTTTATTAGGTTTCCACATTCAAAGAGATCCTTTATTTTTTTGTTTTTGCTTGACAACAAGTTTCTTTACAATGAAAGATATATTTTTGTATAAAGAAGGTTTATAAATGGGATCAAACTCTTCGTCACACCTCGCCGGTTATAAAATTCGCTTTGGGGGCTAAAAAAAATGATTAAACATGAAAGGAATTCGATGGAATAATATAGCAAATGGATTAAGTTTTTCAAATCACCATAAATGTAAAAGTTAAATCATATTACTTTTGTGAATAAAATCTAACTGAAAGATACTTTTTCAAATGCTGATTTTTTTTTTTTTTTTTCAGTGTTAAAAATTTTTTTTTAAATAAATTATCTTTTTTATTTATTTTTTTTTTGATAAAAAAACATTGCCAATTAAAACAAATCGTTTACTACCAGAAAATTATACATCTTTTTTTTTCATATAAACAAAATATTTTGGACAAGAAGGAAAAAAAAAAGAAGATATTTGCGTTTTATTTTATTTTTTTTCTAAAACTGATTTATCCTATGGCTCTTAAAAAGTATCAGCCGTTTTAAAAGCTGAAAAATAAATTTGAAAAAAAAAAAAAATACTGAATTACAATAAATATTCATGGTGGTTGGCATTTTTTGTTGCATTTTGTAATCAAAATTTTGTAGAATTTTTCGTTATAATTTTTTTTTTTTTTTTATAAATTCTTAGATAGATATCCGATATGTTTAATGGGTTTTTATAGAGAATCTTTTTTTTTTTTTTTGTTTTTTTGTGCAAAAATATTTTTAGTTATAAACCTAGTATAATTTTTTTTTTTAAACTTGTTTATTTGGCATAAAAACAGATGAATTTTAAATTATGGGATAAAAATTATTTTTTGAATATGAAATTTTAAGGCCAATAGTTTGAGCGAATTTTATACAAAATATATATATAAAAAAGGAAACTTATATAGAATTCATACTCGTTTTGAATCAAATTTGTGTGTTTGAAAAAGATTTTGACATCTATATCTGTGGTCATGTAATGGATTCACAGTTTGCTGGAACAAATGATTCATCGTAGGTCTTTTTCTGAACTATATACTTTTAAAGTGTTTCTTAAAAGCTAATATATGAATATATAATTCTGAATAGTTTTTAAACTAAAATACAGACTATATAGTTAATGTTTTCATCAATTTTCCTGTAAAATTTCTTATTGTAATAATTATGTAATAAGGGTTGAGTATGTTAAATGTAATTCTCAGTTTTTTTATGTTAAATACTCTTTTTTTTTGACACTCCGACTTTTATTGTAGGCTTTCTGTTCGTAACATCAAATAAATATTATTAGAAAAGCAGGGCATTAGCAATAATTCTAATAATTTTAAATTTTCCCTAGTTCTGTGGAAACTTCTGTAAGCAATTCGTACAAAAATGAAAAAAATGATAAAAAATATTTTATTTAACCATTCGTTCAGAGGAAAATAAAAGATTTATTATGGCATGATGAGATTAACCGACAAAAATGGGTCCAGAAAGAAAGAGAGAAAAAAGAAAATGATAAAAAATATGAGAAAAAAAAAAATAAAATAAAAATTTGAAAAAGTTTTACATTTTATTTTTGGTTAGGGTTGATAGGATACATTCTATGTGTGTGGCGAATTTATTATTAACACCATTTGGTGGCACCTTTTTTTTTTTTTTTTGATTGTTTATACATATGAACACAAACATAATGTATTTATATAATATATTATATATTTTTCAATCAGGTTAAACTTTGAATAAAAATTAATAAAAAAAAAAAAATGGTATAAATATAAATATCATCGAACGAAAATGATCCTAAATTCTGTATACTGTTTTGTTTTGTTGTTTTGACTTTAAAAAAAAAAAAACTAACATATATGATATAGATTTTTATTATGATATATATTTTTGAAATTAATTGGCATTAATGGATGCTTAATTTGAGGTTTTTAATAATTAATTTTATTTTAATAATTATTATGTATGTGGATCCCAAAATATTTCACGGAAACGGATGTTAATTGAAGATAATTTATTGCAAAATATTAATCATTTTTTTCAAATGTATATAGAAATGAAATATTGTGAAAGTGGTTACACTCAAGTTATAATTGAAGAATAAACAAATTGCTATTATAGAGTTCAAATTGAATTAAAGCTTTTTTTTTATATATATTTATGACTCAAAATAATTATAAACTAATAATTTGTTTATATTTTTCTTTTCAGGTATAATTGTCTGCTAATATGTCTACAAATATTTATTTCAAATGAATACAAGATGGTATAATTAATATAATTTTTCTTTGAAAAATTATTGCTTTTATTTTGTATAGTACATCGTATAATTAATTAATTATAATATAAAAATAATGTTGGCGGTAAAAAATTTACATCAAATATTGTATAATTGCATTGCAATAAAATTTAAAAAATTGTAACAATATTTGAACAATTTAAAATTAATAAAATTCTATTTTTGATGGCATTCTAGTTTTGTTACTTTTAAAGAAACATTTGACCCAATAATGAACACAAATTCCAACAAAAATGAAAAATAGACTTCACTAAAATACTTCTTGATGAACTGTCAAATCTATTTCGATCCTTTGAATATCAATACACAAACTCATTCACTTTTCAAGTTTGGAAGTTAAGAACTTTTTAAAATCTTAATAGGTTCTTATTTAAATTAGGAAAAAATTATTAAATCCTCCATTGCTTCCAGGGATTCGGAATAGATTTCAATAAAAAACTTATTATATTTATACAATAGTATTATGACTGTTGGTATAATATATTATCGAACGAATATCAAAAATATGGTATTTTAAAAGAAAATTATCTTAAATCGAAATTTCGAAAACGAGCCCCTTACTTCATTTATTTATTCTATGTTGTTCTATATTTTTTATTGGATTTTTAATAAAATTTCTTCATTAAGAAAAACGTCAAACACTAAATTAATAGTTCAAACGCACTGAAAATACAGGCGAACTTAAAAAAAAAAAAAAAAAATTAATACGAATTTTTGTTCCAAAATAATTAAAAATTTTTTTATTTGAGTTTCTTTTTTTAAATTTCAAAACATTTGTCATTAATTTTCCTGAAACATAAAAAAAATTAAATTGTGTAATTGAGCAACTCTTTTAGAATTTTTTTTTAATTCTTTGGAACAAAATATTTTAATCCGATTATCTTTCAATGAATTAATCCAAAAGTTTTTTTTTCTTTTTTGACGTGTAATTTTTCTTATTTTCCCTATAAATTTAATTTAAATATCACAAAATAATTTTCAATGAATCTTTTATTTTTATATTTTTTCCTTTTTTAAAGCGTAAGCATAGAAAAGTCATCGTGTGAAGTGTTGCCAAAAAAAAAATTATAGGAAAAATTTTTCTTTTTTTTTCTGACAAGAAAAAAAAGCTCATGAAAAATTATTTTTTGTATTTTTTTATTTTGTATTTTTTTTTTCATTTTCGTAAGTACTTTATGTATTATTTGTAGCTCATTAGATTTCAAAAGAATGAAAAAATCAATTTGTAGAAAATATCTACACAAAAAAAAGAAAAATAAATAAATAAGCTTCCTCACGTTTCCTAATTTAAGCAGAACAAAAATATAAATAATATAAAATTTAAGTTATAAATCAGTGACGACATTTTTTAAACGTTGATAAAAATTTCCTTCATCATTTTTGTGTGTTTAATAATTATTGTATTATTTTAACAGAATTTGTATTTAAGAGTTGTTATTAAGTAGACTGTGTTCGATTAAAATTTAAAAAATCTAAGCTATTATTTCCTTCCTAACAACTGTACATGAGTTCATTTAAATATATATTATCGTGAGATTCCGAAATGTAGAAGATTAGATTTTTGTATTTGTAGCCATTGCGATTCTATGATTTCGTAAATGATTCTGAGATGATCCTACATCTAACAAATAATTTAAAAACGGTTTAAACTATATAATTTGATGTTCTGTTAGCGAAAAACTAGGTACCTATCTATACATAATTTTTTATTCTTTAAATATTTAGTCATCTCAATTATTCGTCGTCAAAGGGAATAAAGAAAAAATATTTTCCGTATTTAAAAAAAAAAAACCAAATCTTCAACAGGAAACATTTTTAACGATAAATCTTAATGATGAAGAAAATAAAATAAAATACTAACTACACAACAGTCCCTGAGATTGAGCTTCATAAAATTAAAAAAAAAAAATTTGTTTAATATACATAAAAATATATATATGTAGGTACATTATTTTTATTCAGCTTTCATGACTGTGTGAATAATGTATTAAGCGTTGAATGCGTTATCATCAGTAACGCGATTTCACTCTGTCATTTCGTTTTTATGTTTTAAAAAGTACCTATATTTTTAAACATTTATATATATGAATTAAGTTTTCTTTAGAATAGTACACACAAGACGTCTCATTGAAAAATTATTTATTTTATTTAAGTGTTATACACGCATATATAAGTTTGTACCATGTACTGTGTACTATATATATATATATATATTAGGTTGGATCGAAATAAAAAACTTTCGATTTCTCACATGCCCGGGGGGCGAATCGAACCGATTAGATATAAAAACAATATGCGGAAAGTTTCAAGTTGATCGGATTTTATTTTCTGCCTCCAACTTTCGGTTGAACTTCCCCTAACAAAAACATTAATTTTTGTATAAAATAAATAGTGCAGACTCTAACTTTTCATTAATAAGGTTATTATGTTGTAATTTTGTAATCTACATTATATTATAGTAGATTAGGGTAAAAATCTTCAAAAAGAAATAGTTCGTGAATGTTTCCAATTTTTTTTTGATTTTCCCATATATGGCTTCTCCCAAATTTTCAAAGGTAAGTTGGAGGCAGAAGATGAACTCCGATTGAGCTAAAATTTTTCAGACATTAGTTTTAGGCCCATTCGCAACTTTTAGGACTCCGGGCGTTTTCAAATTAAAAAAAAAAAAAAATTTAGTACTAAATCGATCCACCCTAATATATATATATATATATATACAATAGCAAGGCACATAAAAATCATAAATAAGCGCTTAACATAAAAATATAAAAATAAAAGTTTTAAGAAAAAAAAACTCTTTTTATTTTGCAATAATGAACACATATTATGTGTTATGATTAATGATTTTTTATTGTTAGAATTTTTTTTTCCGTAAAAACAAAATTTGTTCTATGTAGATTTTTGATAACATATATAAACATTGCAAAATAAGATATGAAAGTTATTTTTTTTGTTTTCATTTTTTCTTAATAATAATAATAATATTTTTTTTAAGAGAAAGTTTTTGTGTGAATGATTAACAATAAAATTTTGTTAGCTAAACATTTCGAAAACGAAAAATTGAAAGCTAACTACAATTCCCTTTATACGTATCATTTCAATGTAGTTTAACATATACGCTTTAATTTGTATTTAAGTAAGTCTAATATTAGAATCGGGCCATCCCATGTAACACAAGACAATGCTCTTTCCTTAAAATGAATATACAGATAGATAGATTCGGAGTCCGTTAGTGGCTTTCCACATCTGAATGATCAATTAAAGGACGAATTAAAGGATAAATTCAAGGAAAACAATATTTTTTAACAAAGAAACTCTGCTACTTATAGAATTAACATTTAATTAGCATAGCGTGGAAAACGCAGACAGTAAAATAACAAAAAAAAAAACAACGAATTGATATTATTAAGAATATCAAAAACCACTATTTTCCGATTAAAATGAAATCATATATTGTTTATGTGAATATTATGTATATAATTCTATAATTCATATATAATATATTTATGTAAAAAAAAAATGTTTTCACACATTGTAAGCTAAAATAAAATATAATGTGAACCAGATAAGGAAATTCTGTAACAATATAATGAAAAAAATTTCAAAATGACATAATTGATAAATTTTGATATTCAATTTAACTGACCCAGTGATATTTTAATGTGGAAAAAATATATATACATATGTATACTGGTTTTTAATAAAATAATATATATAATATTCAAGTTGATAGCATAATACATGATTCATTATAGTTGAAATGTGGGATTAAAGACACGTACAGCATGCGTCAGCGAATTAATACGTGCTTCAGTGGAACATTTTAATAATAATCAGATTAATTTTTGTTCTTTGATATTGATTGACTTACATTATAATAATATTTTTTAATTTCTTTTTATTTTAGTTTTAATTTTATGTTATTTTTTTTATTTGTGGTTTCAGTATATATAAAGCAAAGGTTTATAAACAGACTTTTATATGTGTATTATGAATATAGAAAATACACCTACGTGCAAGCATATTATATGTAATTATGGGCTAAAGAACTAAAGAAAAACTAATAATTCTTAAATAAAAGCGTATAATTATTCTTAAATGAAAGCGTATTTTAATCAAAAACATCAATGATATTCTTCATTTAACTAATCCTTTAGATTCAAAAGTTTTAAATCCCTCAGCATAAAATATATTTACATACTTAACTGAAATTAAACTGCAAGTGTTTAAAATATATGTTTTTCTTTTTTGCGCAAAAATATAATTATTATTGCTACACAAATAATCAAAAATATTAAATTTTTTTGTTTCAAAAAAACTATAAATTTCCTAGAAATTTTGTAAATAAACCACCATTAACAGCGGGGGGGGGGGGGGGAGGGAGGGCTAAGTAACTTAGGAAAAAATAAAATATAATTTTTAATTATATTTTCCATTTTCCTAGAAAACAAAAAAAACACTCTAATCATTCTTAGTAGTGTACTAAGTAGATAATGTTTTTTCATGGAAAAATAAATTCCTTTTACATTCATTTCCTCAAAAAGTATATAAAATCGCCCCATTAATGATTTTATTAAAAAAATAATAATAATAATAATAATATTAATAATAATAGTAAAAGGTAATTTGAAATCATTTTTCAAAACAAAAGTTTTTTTTTTTTTTTTTTGGGAAAGTAATCTTATTAATTTAATCCCAATTAAAAAAAAAAAAAACTCAAAACTTAGGTAACCATAAAATCTTCCAGAAATTCTTTATTTTAATAAAAATTTATACGGCTTTCTTGACTTGTAAAAAAAAAAAACAAAAAAAAAAAGCTTTTAACTTCAAAAACTAATTAATTTTTTAACGAAATAAAAACTTACTTTATTGTTAATGGCTTATAAATTTGACATAAATGGATTTTTATTTAATTTTAACCCAGTTTCACTTTTTTTTATTATTTCTTTCATTTTATGTATAAATATTCTTCTATATAATATTTATTTACCGAAGCTATTTTAAGTTAAGAAAACAATTAATCAAAAAGAAAACTACCTACCAAAACAATGGGAATCGAATTTAACTTTAAAAGAATCTCCACTTTTTTGAAAAAGAAAATATCATTGGGAATTTTATTTATTTTTAACTTTTTTTATTTTATCAAGATAATAATGTTAAAGATATAAATAAAGTTTTACAAGCGACTTTCTTTAACAAATTTTTTTAGGTTTCAAAAAAAAAAACTACGTCTTAATTTATTTTCTTTTATCAATTTTAATGTTTATCTTTTTTTTTTTTAATATGACCTTCTATGCAATTTGATATAAAGGGGGAGGGCCAAAGTGAATGATATGAAGTACATATATTATATTTATTTGAGTTTTTGTAAACATTTTAAATCATAAACTTTAATATAGCAAGTGACGGCAACATGCTATATGCAAAATAGCGCTTCACTTAGTACCGTAACCAGCCGGGTGTTGCCGGGCTGACTCGAGCCGATATACATTCAAAATATAAATTTTCGAAATTGGAAATGTTCAAAATTCAAATAAAAAAAATATTTAAGGAAAAAAAAATGAAATATTAACCCTTTCGTCAATTAAATACTTATGTCAATCTGATTTACGGATCTTAAAGCTCCCGTACTATGGGTCGAAAGTATTTTTGTACAAAAATTGTATCTTCACCTAGTTTTTTAACAAAGAAAGATAGTTATTCAGTTAGTACTAACGACGTAAGAAAGTTTGTTAGATCTTATTTTTAGATACATACTTAAATTTTTTATATTAAGTTATATTAAGTTGCAATTTTCTTCAATTTCATGCTAAATTAAAGTTATATATTTTTATACAAATAGTATTTGAAAGCTCTGAGTTTATTTTAGCCCGAATTTCGAAATATTGAACTTACTATTGCACACATATAGTATATATGTAGGTGCATAGTAACTGTTTTCAAATAAATTCTATAAGACTACATCATTACAAATTTATTGGTGGCTTATTGAAATTGAAATTGACGAAAATAAAAAAAAATTATATTTTTTTTGTAATTAATAACCTTAAAAAAAATTAATGATCGCGCGTAACGAAGGTATGTGGTTTGCAGATTAAATAACAATTCAATAAAGTGTGTTTTGAAATCTTTTTTTTTTTTTTTTTGTATTCAATTAATAATATTCTGAAGTCAAATATTATGTTAAAAATTTTATTCATTGAGGTAGGTAGGTGTGGGAAAATAAACTTTTATTTATTTTTTTTTTTCTTACTTTTTATTTCTTATTGGAAAATTATACCGAATCGGTGTCAAAAATATATGCACATAACATACGTACACACGTAAATAATTTTTTTTTTAAATAGGCCAAAGAGGATACACATCATTTAAGATAAATATGTGAAAAAAAAAAATATATTTAAAATATTTTTTTATTATGATGGCTATAATATGTATACTGCAATACTTCAAAAACATATGGGGCATCATTAAAAATTAAATATTTAAAAATTTATGATTTTTGAAACATATTTATACATAAAATATACATATATGGATATTTTCATGTTAGTGGTTGCATTAAAGCAACATAGGAATATATTAATTATTTAATGAATAAATAAATTTCGTAATTAACTTAGAATTATAATATTAATGTCTTCAGCGCGAACGAAATAAGTTCGGAATAAAGAAAAACAAAAATGAATGTATGAGGAACTTTCTATATGCACACTCACTATATTTTCAGTCTGAATTCTCGTCAATTCGTTTATGAAATAATATCTAAATGACATATCGAAAAATCATCATCATTTTTAGCCGCCAGCCGGCGAAAAAATTGAATATTTTAACTATACAAAACTATATATAACTACTCTCATATTAATTTATGATATTTTTTTGGATTTTGCATTAAAATCCATATTTCAAAAAGAAATGACCGAAATGAAAACAAAAAAAAAATATCGAAAAAGTTTTAGTTGTTGTTTTTTTGTGGTTGAAATCATTCTTAAAAAAAAAAAAAGTGTTACGATATTATAAAATGTGTTTTTTTTTTTTCTTGATTCAAAATTATAAAAAAATAATCAGAAACAAAATAAAAGAAACCGACAACCTTTTTAATCAATTTTTTAAAATAAAAAAAAAAAAAAAAAAGATTAATTTTTTTTTAATAAACATTTTTATGTTGAATCATAATAGCAATCAATAACATACTATCATAAAAAAAAAATTAAAATTAAAGAAAAGAAAAAAACTTCAACTTTTAGGTACACCTATATCTATTACGGTTTTGTCTAAAAGAAAACATTATTTTTAACTAATTTTTATTAATTCATACAAAATTTAGAAGAGAAATATATAGATTATTATTACAAATTGTTTCCGTCGAACATGATTTACATGTACATTTATGTTTTTAATTAAAACTTTTATATTTCGCCACAGCAAATCTCTCATATATAAAATAAAATGTAGTTAAATTCCTGAATTGTAAAAAGCCCTAAAATTCTGAAAGAGATAAATTCCGTGATTCAAATGCGCAAACTGTAAAGATACCTTGAATGATTAAAGTCGCTTTAAAAAAAGATACGTACTCATTTTGTATGATTGCACTAAGAAATTTTGTGTCTACTTAAAACAAACCTTGAAAGGAGAAAAGAAATCTAACTTGAACATACAATCATAGCATAACATCGATATAGTATAATCACTTTGATTCTAATAATTATATGCGAAAATTCAATAATATATAAAATCAATACCCATAAATAATATTATAGTTCGCCCAATTATAAAAATTTATTTATTTTTTAATAGATAATTGGTATAATTTTTTTTTTTTTCATATCTTCATATTATTATTATACAATACAATGTTTGCAATTTAAAATTGTTTTTTTTTTTTTTTCCAAAATTATATTACAATATCCAAGTCACATAAGTACCTGTATACAATTTTTTTGGTGAATGAAATTGGAATAGAAAGTATAACATTTACATAATATACATATACTTTAAAGTTTCAATTTCTTTTTGTTTGGAATTTTATGTCTCAGTTTTTATATACCATAATAATAGTATCGCAAGTAAAAAAAAAAAAAAAAAAAATTAAATTTTCAGTCAAAATGTAAATATCAAAAAATGTAAATATCATTACATTTAAAAGAAAAATATAAGAGCAAGATTTTATAGTTTCATATATATAGTAATATACCAAACAGTATAATAAGGACATTACATTATATTTTCCTTTTTATATATATATAATTTTTTTTCTCGTGATTCTTATGACAAAAAAAAATAAAAGAGTTCAGCAGAAGTTTAAATTTAACAAGAACACAAAAATAAAGAAATAGTGTAACAGGATTATGCTTAACCTTATTCCTTTTAATAATAATATCCGTATATAATAAATACTTATATATTATATACATATATTTATCCTTGCAAATTAAAGAATTTCTGCTTTTGTGTACCTACTACTAAAAAAAAAAACTTTTATCTTTATCCTTGAATTTCTTTATAATACTTAAAGAAGAAAAAGTAGAAAAAAAATAAAATTAAAATTAAAATAAGTGTATAAGAAATATATAAAACATTGTCTACCTAATTCTAGGGCCACATAAAAAATTCTTTCAATTCCAATATACGGTAGAAGAATTTAACAAAAAAAAAAAATAATAAAAATTTAACGTTGTATTAAGGATAATCTAAAAACATTTCAAAAGAAACCTTCGTTTTTTTTTTTCTTTTCAAAAATTTACTCTAATATGTTTAACCAGGTAAAAAATAAAATGAAGAACTGAACCGAAAAAAGTAGGTTCATTTTTATAAACCACCTGTCGACCTTCTTCTTTTCCCCTTTTCATTCGTCTTCCCAAAAAAAATTACAAAAAAGAGTATTTAGTAAGAACTGAAAATAAAAATAAAAAGGCAAATAATATAAAAACTTCACGAAAACCATTTTTATTACTTTTATAAAAAAAAAAGAAGAAAAAGATAAGAATTTTTGTTTCCTCAAAGGTGTATTAGTGTAAAGTGTTTACATAATTTCTTTGATACACCCAAAATTATATATAAAAGGTGTACTCTTTATAACTAAGTAGAATAATTTTCTTATTATCATCGTATATACATAATATTGTTTTCTAACTTATACGTACAATAAAAATATTTGTATTTTCAGGGTATAATTTAAATTTTTATTAAAAAGGATATTATTATATAAGTAATAATAATTTAACAAGAGGTAGTGGGTATTAATGGTCATTTTGCCTACGATAATTGAAATAGAAGGAAAAAAAATAAATAATGTTTTTCGTAAATTCTATTTATATATATTTTAATGGAAGTTATACTTTATATATTTATATTTTAACTAATAAAAGAAAAAAACAAAAATTTATATTGAATTTTGTTTTTTTAACCAATTAGCTAAAAATTTTAGATAAAAAGGTATTCAATAGATATCCTAAATTTTCGAACAAAACTATATATTAAAACTTTTTTTTTGGTATTAAAATTAGGTAAATTTGAACCCAAGTGTAGCCAAGAGAGTCCCCCTGGGTATCTACTATCAAAAAATATTAGTTTAGTATATAGTCAATGTTTTCTCGCCATCTGGTGGCATCATTGATGCTAATAAGTTGAATTCACAATAATTATTTTATGTATCCAAAAATATTACACTCAGATCATCTAAAACGATTATTAAAACGATGATGCATCAGAGAAATTCAAAATATTAACTACAATTGTTGTAAATTGAATTAGGCATTTTTAAATCCGATTATTATTTGAGTACTAAATGTCAAAAAGGCATTCTATTTACAAAATTTTCTTCATTTAAATTGGAATTCATTGAACAAAAATGTTTCTGAGGCTTGTTCAATTGATGCTTTTTGATCATGACATGTTTACTTTCAGAACCCTCCAAAATATTTCTATTCATTATCCTGATTGTGGATTTTTTTTTTTTTTTTATCTTTATATAATTTTTTTTTTTTTGTGTTTTTATTTTTATTTTTAGTAATGGAAAGGAATTTTTTGGCATCTGCCACAAAATTTTATGTAATAAAAGGACGCGTGTAAAAAGTATAAGTATTTATTCTGTGTATATACTTTTAGTTTTTGAAAATAAAAATTTAAAAACAAATTTCAGGTTCACCTAATATGTCGAAATGATTAGAATCAATGAACAGCGAAATAAGAATATTTATATTTGTTTTTTTTTATTTTATTTTCTTATTTAGTGAAAAAAAATGATTTTTTAAAACAGAATCTACATATTACATATTACCTTCAAGTATGAAAAACAAAAAATATGGAAAATTTAATTCTGAAATCAAAACGAAAATTTCATTTATATTTATAAACTATAGATTTTTTTAAAAAAATATAATGTTAGACTAATATTCAAAATAGTTGAATATTTGTATAGTTAACTACAAAATTTAATGATTAGTCAAGAACTAATTCCAAGTTCTAGTTCCCTCTTTCTAACTCAATTTTGCTGTAAGATCTTTGTATTGCCTTGTCTTCTTTTTAACCAATTTACCACTTTTTCAGTGCAATTGATTTCTTTCAATGATATGAGATGAAATGTATTTAATCACTTCTTCGGAACCAATTCCTATAAATCTTGAACCATTAATTTTAGTCAGCTGGTCTTTTTTTCACTACGGCGATACTACTACAACCAAATATATTACAGGTCTTTATATGTACTTGCGTATGCTTGTACTAATTTTTATTTTTACCTGTAATTTTTTTTTCACTTTAAATTAATTAAAAACCAATTTAAAAAAACGGAAGAGGGTAATTTTCTGATGCTCATAGAACTATTTCACCCTACAGATTTTATATATCTATATATTTTTATATACATTCTCTTTTTTTTCATTGTATATATATATATATATATATACATGTTATTACAACGAGTCCTTCTGGCTATTTTCAGGTAGGCAAAAAAAAAATTAATTTTACGCTTTAAAAAATTCTTGTTCACAAGAAATTGGTTGATATTAATATTTTGACTTGAAGATCATTGGCTTCTTTTAATAATTTTTTTGATTTATGAATTTCCTTAAAATTTTTTTTTATATTTAGTTTTTTTTTTACGATTAGCCCTTTGTGTTGAAGTATCCTTGTAAAAATAACATTTTATAGAAAGTTGGAAAAAAAAAATTTTTTTTTCTACCGAAAGCAGAGAACGATTATAGAATTATTGAAAAAGACCATTTTTATACTTTCATGATCATATGTTATTATGCCTGATCAAAATGAGGTAAACATACATAGGAAAATTTATCAAATTTATTTAAGCAATAAAACTGAAACATTTAAAAATAAAGAATTGACAAGAATTCAATCAATTTTCGAGTTCAAATTTAAAAGAACTGGTATATTAATCGGCTTTATATTAATTATTTGTAAAAAATACAAAAAACTTTGATCATTTGAAGTATGCAAATAATCTATAATACCAAATTAATCCTACTTGCCTTTACGATTGACTGAACCTGATTAAAAAGACCGGTACGTAATATAATGTCACATAAAAAACTAAGTATATAGTTATAATGATTATTATCTGAGCATTTGTTGCCGTTTCGTGCAATAGTTTATACCATCAGCAAAGTTACGTAATCATTTTTTCTAAAGTACTTTATCCTTTTGAATTTCGTTTTTTTTTTTTTCATAATATAGGTATTATTAACTTCTTTAAAAAAGAAACTTTTTTGAGAAAAAAACCCATTGAAAGCTTTAGATTAATCCTTCGGACATGGTGTTTTAAGTTTCTTTTGATATCAAAAAACAAGATAATAAATATATTGAACATTATGTTAGTTTGGTATTTGAATTATTAGCTTAGAAATGAAAGCATTCTTACAGTGTATGGGTATAGTATTAAAAGAAAGTAAGAAAAACTGAATGCCTTCTAGTACCTACGTTTAATAAAAAAGATTGTTCTTAGCTTTTTTTTCAAAAAAAGTGAAGAAAACTGCCTTTCATATTATAGTCCTCAATTACATATAATTATAAATTGGAATAGAATAATAAAAATAAAACTTTTCTGATATTCAGTCGTCAAAAAGCTAATTTTCTAGCTATTAATATTCAAGATTGCACAATTTTAGTCAAGATAAATACTCTGTACTAGTAGAATTTTTATTCATTTCTACTTTCTAAAGGAAGATTGTGTCATCATCATTACCCAAATCGGTTTTATTTATACTGCAATACTATGTCAGGTAACTTTTATTTTATATCGAGTCAGTTTTAAACACCAAAAATGTTTGTTTCTAGTAAAAGATCGAAGACATGATGTAGATAAAAAATAATTTAAAATTGGAATATACTCAAATGATAATAAACTTATTGTCAAAACTAATTTTTAACATAGCCATCGCACCAGAAGAATTTTAAATATGCAAAAGAATTTTCAATTTACACAACTTAAACATTTCGTCATATCTAACTCACATAAAGTCAATAGACGTTAAGTTTTATTGACGTTATCTAAGTTTTATAAACTTTAAAGTTTTCGCGTTTAATAAAATTTACGAATAACTTTAAGGCCGCACTAACTTAGTTGATTCATTCGAAATATTTTTCAGAAATTTTTGTTCAACTGAATTTTTATCAACTTTGTTACGAAACCATTTCAATGTTGTACCTTAAAATAGTATGACATTTATTCATACAAACAAATAAGTGTACAGAAAATTTATACATATACTTATCAAAAAGTGATTTTTTTTTTTACTCTCTCTGTATATTTATTTTCATGTAATACCAAAGGGAATATTATTAAATCTTTTTATTATTAAAAGGTATTATAATACCTTTATAGAATACTTTATTTCATACTCCGAAAAAAAAAAAAAGTACATAAGCAAAACGAAGAAAAGGTTGGAAATCATGAAAGATGCTTGTAAGATTCTGGTTTTTGATGAAGTTTTTCTTGACTGAGTTCTTTTCTTTTTTTTTCTTTTTTCTTAACTCTTTTTTTATTAAGTTTCATGAATTCTCATATATGTTTTATAGGAACTAAATATAAGAATATTTTTGAAGTAAATTTTTATGCTGGATTAAAATCTCTTGAATAAATATCCATAAAACATGTTTTTATTTTTTTTTCATTTTTTTTTTTTGTAGTAAACAAAAAGAAGGAAAATATTTTTACTGAGCTGCTATCATGATGCAGGCAGTAAAAGTATTAAAGATTCTTTTTGATTTCCTTTTATTTTTGATATTATAAGACTAAATATATATATATAAAAAAAAATTGATAATATAACCGGGTGTACTTTTAAGTGTATTCTTTTATAGTTATATGTATTTCTTTCGTAAACAAAACTGCCGTCATTATAGCTCAATTTTCAAGCTCTACCACATTAGAAGGAACAATTACCTAAAGAACAATTACCTCATAATAAATATAAACATTCTTAAAGCTATTATTTTATTTCTATTTGCGTAAATGTAAAATCATCATTTAGTTAACCACATAGTTTTTAAACAATAATATTCTAATTCCTAAAGGATATTAAACTCTAATTTAATTGATAATAACATTGTAACAATAAATAAAACCCTGGGGCACTTAATTAATGGTACATGTATAGAGTAGAAAGTCAATCAATAAAGACGATTCATTCTTAAAAACACTCTGTAAATATTTAATTTTATTTAATAATATCCACAAAGGTGAACATAGTTGGAATAATAATAATACTTAGTAATTTTTTTTTTTTTTTTTTGGTAAATAAAAACTAAATATTAAATGAAATATATTCGATTTTGCGTTATTTTGTAAATATAGCCGTTTTGAAAAAACAAAATAAAAATAAATATTGTATAAAAAATTTAAGAAAATTGTTAAACGTAGAATACATATTTTTGCAATTTCATACCGGTATTAAAATAATACACATACTTGCTTTTATTTTATTTTTATTTTTTTACATAATAGACACTGAAAAAAAAACTCGTTGGTAAATTAGATTTAAGTACCAGCTAAAAAGTTATTACTAAAACTTCAAATGTTTTTTGATAACATGTGTTCAAAATTTTGCAAAAATCTCCAAAAATATACTGCAAATGAGTTGTAGCAAAGTTTATTACTCGAAAATTATAATTTTTATTGTTGTTTCTAGTGAAAAATAAGTAAGAAAAAATATTTCTTTTAACAATATGAATTTCTGAAATTTTTTTTGACACATATTGCTCTAATCATATATAATATAAATAGATATATCTAGAAGTAAAACTATTAGCTATTTTTCCTTGCTACGACAAATAGCAAATTTTACTAACATTATTCACTAGTTCAAAAAAAAAATACAGAATATAGAGCTGCCGCAGCTATCTGTTTTTTGCAGTGTACTATACCTACATTATGTAGTTATGTACATATATTTTACTTATACCGACTTTTTTGAAAAATAAAGATAAGATTTAAAGTGAAAATCTTGTAAAGAAAATATATTCTGAAGTCGCATTTCATGTTTTTTACCAAAAAAAATTATTATTTTTATTCTTTTATTATTTTTATTTTTTTTTTGAATAATTGTGATTGTTTTTTATTTTTTATTTCTTTTTATTTGAATTGGCATTGATTTGAGTTTAAGTTTAACCAATATTTATTGAAAATTATGTATTATTTTAACCCTAAATTCTCTAAAATCCCTTAGGGTATTTCGCATTTATGAACCTTAATATAGAATTATTGGTATTTATGGAAATTGAACTGAACAAGAATCCAGATCTAAACTCTTAATTTAAATTAGTTATTATAATTAGTTTTAACTCCATTTCATTAAAATTCAAAATCTATTTCTTGTACAATAATTTAAATAGAAGTGTAAAATTCTAATGAATTCAAACATTTCAAGAACAAAAATTTGCGATTCATAATAATTCACTGCGAGGAACTGCAATGAAAACTATAAATATTTTCAAACAATTTTTTTTCTTTTTTTTTCAAATAAATTTTATCTATTTTTTTTTATAGTTTTTTATTCAGTATTTTGAAAATCAGTTATTTTATTATAAACTATTTTTATTGCGCTCCTACACGTTCGAATAAATAGCGAATAAAAATCTTATTTTATATGTAACAGTCTTTAAACACAATTTTTTTGTTTATTTCATTAAAGGTAGGAAGAAAAATTGTTTACTTCTACTTACATTTAAGTAGACTTACATATATTAACATTAAATGAAACTTTAATTATACTTATAGAAATGAGTCTTTGAAAGAATTTTAAACAAATGATGAAAATTACGAACAAAATTTTGATATTTTAATTAAAAAATCTTTTCTATATATCTATGTTTGTATTAAATTATTGTTTAAATCAATTCATATAAATAGATTTTATATAAAAAAATTTGATTACAAAAAAAATACAAATTTTTTAAAATAACAATAAGTATGCCTTATTCAAATCTAAAATGCATTTAAAATTTTCAGAATGTTGAAATATCCAGATCTTGATTACAGAATATTGAGTACTTAAACAAAGTTACAAGCTGTGTGGCGCAGTGGTTTAAACCCCTGCTTTCAGTAGAGAGTTCGAATCTTCACTGATATACAAATTATAAAAAAAAATATTTCTTTCGGTACCTCTCGTGTTGAGAGAAGAAGACTCCCGGAGCCTAATATACATATTTTGGTACGCTTGTACACTAGCATTAGCAGAATGTCAGTCAATATAAGTCAATCAAAAATAGTCAGACATGATTTTTTTATTTCGCAAAAAATCAATTCGCATATTTAAGTTAAAATTTATGTTTTAAAAAATTTAAATTCATAATAAAAATATCATAATATTTTTATTGGCTTTAACGCAATATTTTCTGCATTTCTTATGACTCGATTTAATTATGTGGTTATTAATTTAATATTTTATGTTTATAAATGTATAGAAAATTTATAGAAAATCATTAAGAAAAACTTAAATTTTTTTTTTATTTTTAACAAATTAGTGAAAAACATTTAGAAAAAAAAAAACTTATCTATTAAAAACTGTAAAAACAGCTTCTGGTGTTTATTTTTAAGTTTTTTTTAATTTAGCTTATTTATTTATTTTTTTTTTGTTGATAAAATAAAACCCATAAAATTGCCATAAAAATTTTTTTGTGATTTTTTTGATATATTTTTTTTATACATAAATATTTTGTTATTAATTTTTTTTTTTTGCTAACACAGAACCAAAAATGATAAATGAAGATTAATTAGTGAAACCATTATGGCTTCAATTAACTAATTCTTGTAATTTATAGCAATCATTAAATCATTTACAATTTTATAACTTTAATGGTTAAATTATAGCTTTGTTAAGTTTGTTGAACTGTTTATGCCGAAGGCATAGTGGTGACACAAAAAAAAACATTTTTTTCTTTCTTTTTATTATCAAATCAAGAATTAGTAACTATTTTAATTATATATAATATATGTACGTACAAGAAAATTTTATTATAACCATACATATTTTTGTGTTATCATATTTCTTTCTTATAATAACACTTAGAACTAATTTTTGCGAATCCGGATAGAATGGAAAATGATTGAATTGAACTAAATGAATGATTAGATGAGCTGAAATTAGTATTTAGTTGTTAAAAGTATTAGAGATGTGTATTTTACTTATTTTTAATGTTAAAGTTTAAAAAAATTTAAAGATCATAGTTGTCAAATGATTCCAAAATAAAAAATTCCGATTTATACAATGAACTTAATATTATTTGCAACTATCCAGTGTATCATCATCATCATCATCGTCAGCAACATCATAGATATTAATTATTGAAAGCGATAAGAAGGAAGAAAACACAACCGTATAAGAAATTAACTTTAACCATAATTTGAAATAAAACAGTTTCTAAAATATATACTTATACTATATACACACTATATTATTATACCTTTTTTTATTTATTTATTTTATTTTATTTTTTTTATTTTATTTGAAGAAAAACCAATTGATTTTTATTTCGTTATGGTTTTCAATATGAGAATTATTTGAAAAAAGATTGTCATGTGTTATTCAAGAAGAGAAAATTTCTACTCGTTTTTCCAGAAAGGTTAAGTGGTTTTCTTACTTTTTTTTTGTATTGTAAAGATACACAAGAAGAAAAAAAAAAAAAACGCGCTAAAAATAATCAAAAGATATTTTTCTTCCTTCATGAATGTTGAAGCATGTGATATTCTCCATACAAATAATGTTAGAAAGTTGATTTGATTTATTCTATATTATATTATACAAAACAACATACATACATATATATTAGCGTATGATTATTTATTGAAAAAAAAAAATTAAATAAATGATTTTATTTAGTTTCCCAAAAATATTTTCTTCGAATTGAATTCTATTTTCAATTCACGTGTTTTGGACGTACATACTTCAATAAATTTTCAAGTGTTATATCTCAAGCTCCATAATTTGTTTTTGTTAAAATTTTTCATTAAACTCTTTATAGCTTATAGCCTTCACATACTGTTAAATTTACTAAAAAGTATTTATCAAATTCTCGAAATAGATTTTTCAATTAACGAATCAAACCAATTTAAATCTAAAAATAAATATATTTACTATTGTTTTATATTTATATTTCATGTTTTAGAATTAAATTAAATAACAGTTTTTTTTTTGTAATTAAACTATTTTATTGACAACAACCTTGATCACATATTAAACCAATTGTTGATTAAAGTGGAATAGTTATTCTTAAGAGCAAAAAAAAAAAATCATAATTGTTATTTTATTTAACTACACTCACTGTGATTTGATTTGCAAGGCTTCTACTACTGACTTTTTAACAATATATATACAGATATTTTGATTGTTATTCAATTTTTATATACCTACATCATTTTTTTTTTTTAATGCGGCTCTAGATTATTTTTCGCTACAAATAGAACACAGTGTGTAAGCATAGTATTATATAGTTGGGAGAATAATTTAAAATAAAAAAAAAAACAGATAAAAGATAGACGTCTGAAAGAAAATAAAAAGAATCAAATTAAATAAAAATCAATATTGTTTAGAATGCGGAATTTAGTAAATAATGAAATAAATCAAAATGTAATGAAGTTTAAAAGTGGCGGCAATTTCTTTATTATATAAAATAACTTCTTTTCTTTTTTTTTTCTAGTAATACCGTTTACAAATATTTTTAATGTAATTACATATATTTAAAAAAAAAAATGTTTATATTGTAATAAAATTAACTAACTAATTGCTTCCTGCTTCATAGTTTTTGTTTTTTTTTTTTGTTTTGGTGAATTTTATGAACAAAATAATCTAACCAAATAACTATAATAGTAGAAATCAAAAACTAAAATTAAATAATTAAAAAAATAAATAAAAATAGAAAGTACCGCGTAAATGAAGTATGATGCCCGTTCTATAATTTTAAGATACCTCGGTCAGGGGTTGAACCTATTTTTTTAGAGTTCCTTCAATATCATTATATACTAATACAATGTTGAAACCCTAGTCCGTGTCCTTGGGTTCTAACCACTTTTTTAAGCTCCTAAAATCGACATCTTCTAACCCACATACATATTTTAATCAGAATTAAAAAAATTTTATATGGAAATTATTTAGATCCTTGGCTGGTTGAGAGCCTCTTACACCAAAACTTAATTAAGGCGAAAGTGAACGAGATTGCGCATATTAAGAATAAGAATAAAATTCGATTGGCTGTTTCATTAGTTACAAGCATTTAAGTGGCAGACGGACGGACGGACATTTAATGAGAACATGTAGTCCTTTTTTTTAATTTCAATGTAAAACAGGCTAAAAAACAAAAGAGAATGTCTTTTATGTGTTATGCTAATTACACTAAAAATACTTTTATCAGTAACAGATATATTATTATTATGTTTTTTACAACAAAAAAAAAATAATCAAAAATTATTATTATTGGAAAAATTAATTTTCAAATGAGTACATAACAAATAATAAAGTGTGGATAAATCTAAAATTAGATATTATTATTTTTTTTGCCTTAAAAGGAATATAAATAATTTTTATATTTTTAAATTTTAATAACCATTCAAAAAATTTATCCTTATATATATGTATTGCATCTGTAATAATTGCATATATAGATACTAATAATATCTATATATTTTTGTTAATTATAATTAAAAATTATTAATGAGAAATTCAAAATAAATTGCTTACATATAGTATTTGAAATTCACATTCTATTCTCTAAAGTTAACTATATACATATATTATATAAAGGTACTTATGTTTTCTATATAAAATTATTATAATTTTAACTTTATGGAATTGAAATGCACATTATTAGTTAAGAACAAAATGTTTTATTCAAAATACTGGCACGTTACACATAATGCAATTTCATTATATTATTTAAAATATTGAAAAAAAAAAATAAAAAATAGAAATAAAAATAGTAATAAAAATTATTTTATACTAAATTGAATAGTTAATTCAAATGTATATTAAAATGACATTAAAATGCATGATGAATTACTGCTATTAATGCATAATTTATAAGTAATAATAATTTTATTTTCTATATTTTCTATTTTATAATAATGGATTTTAAATATATGTACATATTAAAAAAAAGAAAAATTATGTATTCAAATGTAGTATAATATAAGATTCAATTTATTGATTAAAAATACTTAATGTGCATTATGATTTAAGATTTCTCTACAATAATATAATATATGAAATTTTGCATAAAATTGCCAGAGAATCATTTATTGGTTACGGTAAGACAATTTTTTATTGGAATATTAAACTATACATAAAATTTTAGTTAAAATTAGAAGTAAAGTTAATTGATAACATTACAAATTGTATTTTAAACTTTATATATATTTTTTATCATCAAAAACTTTTCCAGACATTTCCGTATAATATTGTACAGTTTGTCCAAAAGTTTAAAGGTTTTTTTTTTTTAGACAATAGGCATGACAAAGTAATAATATAAACGAAACGTTGAAAATTTTATTTTTAATTAAAAAAAATATTTAAAAAATTTCAAAAATTATTATTGAAAATTTCATAGAACGTTATTCTTAAAAGATCCAAATTTATAGAATTTGTAATTATGACACACACAATATGAAAAATCGTGAGAACATAAGTTTAATATTTTTTGTGACTTTATATACATGAATTATATTGTGTGCTATTAGATATTACTGTGGAAAATATACACTTCATGTTATTAAAAAATTATATAAAAAAAAAATTAAGATTAAGTGGGAGGCTTTAAATTTGTTAAAGAAAAATCATATAATTTTTTTTTATTTTTATAATTTTAAAGTAGTGACACGGCGCCACTTGTATAAAATGACAAAAAAAAAAAATTTGTTTTTTAAATTTTTTATATAATGTAAAAATGGACATTTGACAATAATTTTACTTAAAGCACACGTTCTTTGTATTGAAAATAATTAAAAATGATATACGCAAAAAGAAAAATTGTAATTTTTTTTTTAACATGCATTTACTTAAATATATACATAGTTAAAAAGTGTTGCATAAAGTCTTTACTATACATGTTTTAAATAAGGTTTTTTATTTGCCAAAGTTCGGGGGTAAATATTATTCTAAATTTCCAATCAAATTATGAAATTTTTAATGAACACTAGTTATATTATTATTGAACATTGTTTTGCTTTTAAAGTTTTGATAGTCTATTCTATAGAGTTCAATTAAAATAAAATAAAAACCTTTGAAATCAAAAAAGATAAATTGGAAAACTAAAAATAAATATATAAATAACTGCAATATTTTAATATTGTTTGACAGAACTTTTCCGCCAATGTAAAAAAGAAAGCTATTGCAATTCAAGAACTGAAGTAAGAGAAACCACCAGCAAGGGTTTTTGCCTTGTTTCCTCCTCTATTTTATTATATAATTGAAATCATAAAATTTTTATTTCGTTAAGAAAATTTTTCAAAAATAAATTTAAACTTTCAACCTAATTTACATAAGTGAAGTAACAATAAAAAAAAAAGTTTCTTAAAGTTTTTTTTTTAACTCTTGCCCTTTACTTAAAAATTTAATCAAATATTAACATCTAATTTTCTTTATACTAATTACATTTTGTTCAATTTGCAACCTTTTATCTATGTCTGAATCTTTTTTCAGTACTTTTTTTTCCCAATAAGTATAACATAAAAAGTTTTTTTTCCCCACAAAAAAAAAAAGGAGTAAAACCCTTTTTATTAAAGTTTCAAAAAAAAAAATAAAATAATAATAATAAAAATAAAAACAAGACAAAAAAAAAAAGAATTATTTCCTTTGTAGACTAATCAACCCAAAATACTAAAAGAACAAACTGCAAAAAACTTTCACATATACACGAAGAACTATAACCCAATTATATCCTTATAAGTTTCCAATTTTGGGTGGTTTAAATAATTTATTTTCTGTTTTTTGGAATTTCGTTGTTTTAGAAAGAAATCTTTTTGTTTGAAGCAATCTAATTTCATTTTAAATTAATAAATTATGAGATTGAAATAAATTCTATTAGTTTGTATTTTGTTTTTTTTTTTTTATATTTAATTTTTAGTACAGAGAAATGTGTAAATATTTTCAAGTATTAATCTTATTATCAGTTTTAGTTTTAATTAAATGCAGAATCAAATGCGGGTAATATCAAAATAAGTTGCATTTAAAAAAAAAAATCTAATTCAGTTAAAACCCATATTTACAGCATTAATGAAAAAACCCATTCTAAAATATCGTATATAGTTTAATGCTCCAAACTAATCTATAATAATAGAACTTCATATATATTTCCACCCCTAGATGCACAATAAAAAAACAAAAAAATCAAGATACAAAACTTCATGAAAGCTTAAACTATTACATGAATATCCTATTTTCATTTCAAAATTTATTCATTTAATTTTTCGGTTGTTGTGCTTAAGCGCGTAAAAACATTTTTTTTTTATTCTTCTTTTTGGTAATTAGACTCCTTTCAATTCTTTGAATTTTGTTCTGTTTTCCTTTTCTTTTTAATTAGCAAAACAGTCACTTGAATTTCCAACAATACTGCTAAAAAAAAAGGATTTAAAAAAAAAAATTATTTTTTGCTTAAAAATAAAGTAATAAAAATGAAATTTTCACTATGTTCTTAAATTTCAGCAGTTAAGAATTAAAAAAAAAAAAACCAAGAAGAAGAAGAAAACCAGCTTAAAAAAATAAACAACACACACTGCACTCTTTATTTTACTTTTTTAAATCCTTAGTTAATTTAGTTTTTTTTTTTTTTTATATTTTTTTTTGTGCCAGGAATATCCTGTTGCCACTACGAATTTTTCTTCTGTTGAAATTTGATACGAAAAATCCCCATGCTTTATGGACTATATGGAAAAATCTTATTTTTTGTAAATTTTTTTTTTGTTTTATTTTTCAGAAGCAGAAGAAAACAAAAAAAAAAATGTTTTTTCTACATAAAATTTCATTAGTTTTATATACATAAGGTATTATAGATAGAGCATAATAGTATGTAAAGAATATTTTTGACCTGAAATCAAAACAGGTTAAATTTTTGTTATGCAAAAGAATTTAAATCAAAATTCAAAGCGTATATGTACATCAAAATTTTTTTTAAATAACAGCATTAAATATTTCAAAATTTATGAATTTTTAATAATTTAGGAATAAAAATGTATGTTATATTTAATGGTTATTTATGTTGTGCATAGTTCATATTCATATTATGTTGTGCATATGTTGTACATAGTTCAATATTACTAGGTATTTACTGATTAAATTTTTTTTTAATATTATTTCATGGTTTTTCCTAACATTATGTAAAATTTTTGACGGTTTTGTATTTTAATTTTAACTTTACGTAATTAAAAATACAAAAATAATTATTGAATAATTTTTATATATTCAAAGTTCCAATGTTCGATTGACTTTGGTTATAAAGAGCATTTTATTCAAAATTTGAAAATGAATTAAACATAATCCACTATATATGATTTTTTTTTTTTGACTGTATTAAAGATGTCAGATTTTGGCGACCGCGGTGTGTGTATTACTACTTTTGAAGAGATAACATTGCCACTCCGTAGATTTAAATTAAATTACTACTATTACTTGGCCAACAATATTAATATCTCATTCAAAACAAATTTGTTTGCATCGATAGAGAAAATAGCTCAAATTTCTATAATTTATTAAAAATATAGATAAATTTTTCTTAATTAAATAAATGAAAATAAAAATGTCTTAAGAATATTCAAAGTTTTCTAAATACTTTGGAAGGATAAAAAGGAAAATATATATACGAACATATACCTAGCCCAAAACAAAAAACAAAAAACCATTATATTTACTTCATCATCTGTCTATGCTATATATATGAAAGTATAGGAAATATTAAAATAAGATTTATATTACATCATCATATAATTCGAGACAAAACTCTTCTCTTTATTTACCAAAAAAAAAAAAAAGTAATAATTTTCTTCTTTTTTTTTCAATATTTTAAGAAAATGAATTTATACGTATATAAAACGATTCTTCTTCAAAGATAATAAAAAATATTTTTATGTACCTGAAAAGGACCTTTAACAAGGAAATAATGTTTTTTTATTTTTCTTCTTTTTTTTTCAAACGTAAACAAGGGATTCATTGAGAAATTTCAATTTCTCGTTATATTTTTTCAGCTTGTTAGCTCCTTTTCAATTGACTTAATGGAGAAAGACACAAAAACGAAAATCTTTTTGAAAATAAATTCTTGTTTTGAAAAATAATAGATTTTTTTTTTATTTTTTTTTTTTACGATTTTATTTTTTCTTCTGGTTTCTAATAAAATGTGTATATTTTCACATGGCATTGCCACGTTTTCTTCTTTATATACAAATAATAAAATATCATTGCGAAAGAAAAAGGAAAAACTTTCTTGCCACAAAATAAAAAAAAAAAAAAAAAAAAAACATGAAAATGTTGTTCAACTTTATTTTTAGGATTTTAGTTTTTCTTAATAAATTAAATTAAGAAACTTTTGTCCCATAGAATTTATTAAGTTATTTTTCTTTCTACATTTTCATATAGTTTATATATATGCATGAGATAAACCTTTCTCTTCAAGTTTTTTAAGATTTTTCTTGTTTTTTGAGTGATTATTAAGATCATAAACTGTATAGGTTTTGTGTTAAGATTTTCTTAAACTTTTCACGATTATATTGAGAATTTAGAAAGCTTATATGTATGGTTTACGCATAATTAAACAATCGGGGTATCAGATAAACTTCGAAATTTTTTTCACCTATCCTTCAGTGAATTTATTCTTTTTCTATTTTCTATACAGTCGTATTTTCCTTATTGTAATTTTATAGTATCTATATTTGTAAAAAAGCTTTCGAATCTGTTACATTTAAAAAAAAAAAGACTTTCCAATTTAATTGTCTTTTATAACTCTTTATAGAATATGTCATATTGCCTGTACAAAGAAAACATAATAAATATATACATTATATAAATCCATGTTTTTCATTTTGTTCTAATCAATTGCAGATTTTCCTTATACAAAAATTCCATTGATAAAAGTATAATCAATATTTAAACGTTATATCAGTTTCCTTTAAATCTCTCAAAAGGAACTTTATATAACTAAGATAGTTAAAATAAAATGAATAGAACACACATAACTAACTATAGCAAGAAAAAAAAAACCCTTATTAGCACCCAAAAAATATCCTTTATTCATTTATTAATAATTACATTTTTGAAAAAAATAAAATAAAATTATTTTCTTATTTTTCTTATAAATATTAAGTATAAAGAAATTAATTGCATTTTAATAGTTTTCTAAGAATAAAAAAAAAAAAGTTTTCCTTTGAGAAAAATCCATTCAAATCAAACCCACTATACAGTTACTATATATATATACATTACATGTTATTCAAAAGCTCAAAGTTTTTGTTTTGTCACTTCAATAGATTCCCAAATGAATTTTTCATTTTAATGTTTTATTTTTAGGAAAATTAATCCTAAAGAGAGAAAGAGAGTATATAATACAACATAGTTATATATTATATTAGTTGAAGCAAAAAAATATAAATCAAAATTACTAAATCATTCATTATTTAAGGGATTTCCCCCTTTACTTTTTATTATATATACGGTTGAATGAATTGTGTTGAAGCTTTAAGGCAAAATATAATACATATTTCATGATTAATCAAAAATTTATTTAATTATACGTTGTATTTAAGAAATGAATTATTTAATTTTCCCTAATAATGTGTTACAAAATTCAATTAAAATAAATTAATTTCAGACCTAGATTTATTATTAGTATACATAAAATTGTGTACTTAATTATACTACTACTGTATAGATAAAGTATTTTAGGTTCCAATAATTTAACTTTTTTTTTTGTTATAAAAATTTAATTTTTTTTTAAGATTATTGAAAAATTTACAGAATTTAAGAGAACTTTTAAACAAATTTTCCAAACAGAATGAATCAGTTTTAAGCTGATTTTTATATTATCTTTTCATTATTTTTTGTAATTAAGGTACCCGAACTTTATTTTTTTGAACCTTAAAAATCAAACGGGAATTTCAAATAAAATTAAATTTTTAGCTATTTTAAGATTTTTCATATTAGATTAACATTTTTCGGGCTTTTGATGTCTCAACAAAGTATAAAACATTTTTTTATTTAAAATTTATTACTATGACTTATATATGCTATTTTAAACAATGCATTTTAAAAACACTAAAATTCAATATAATATATTTGAAAATTGTTTTTTAAGGATTATTTAGGTTAAACGTGATATAATTTAAAATTATTGAGTTATATAATTTAATTGAAAATCACATAATTAACAATGAAATATTCCTCGTACATTGAACATAAATAAATACAAATAAAGGGTTAAATTTATATTATGTAAAGAAATAAATTTACTTAAATAAATCAATAAAATTATCAAAGTTTTGTGTGTAACCAATTTTTTATTTATTTTTTTAAAGAATATTTATTTTTGAAATTTTTTTTTCAAGGATATTTTTAAGGATGCATTTGTCTGGAAAATTCAAAATTCTAAATGCCGCTCCTTTGAAATTTTTTTGTTTAATTTTTTTTTTTCTCTCTATGTAATATAATTTTTTTTGTATGGAATGATTTGGTTTCTTTTTTGTTACAAAATTTAAAAAAAAAAAATCCTTTTCTTTCGAATTCCGCATGAAATACAAATTATGTTTGCTTTTAATTGCGCCGCTATATATTCAAAATTATAGACATTTGCTTCACTCATAAGAGTTACTTACACAATACTATAAGTTTTCTTTCTGGAAACTCAACATTAATAATACTATTTATATAAAAAAAAATCAATAAAACAATATGAAATTGTATTGATTTTAAATTAATTTTAATTAATTTTTTGAACAAATATTTATTCAAGCCAAATTCTATAGAATATCTCTAGTATACACTGAAAATTGTATTTATTTTCTTCAGCTGAATAAAAATGTGTGTATATTTACTTTAATACTGCAAAGAAAATAAATCAAAAATTTTTTCATTAAAGAAAAAAAAAAATTGTAGAGGCGGTTTTGGGTTTTTTTTTTCTTTTATTATTTTCTACAATAAATATGTTTTCTTGGAAAAACAAATTATTAATTTTCTTATGTTTTTATTTTTCAATATTTTTTTTCTTGTGTTTTTGAATTTTATTTTGAAACAAATAAAAAGATTAATTAATCCTTCTGGTGTGAAAAATTTGTCACATTTTCTTAATTTTTTTGACGTTACATAATTAATGATAAAAATTAATTATTATGAAATTTCTCAAATTCATATAACTAATATATGTATATCAGAAGTGCGAAAATTATTTATTCGGCTACACATAGAGTTCTAATAACGAATCAATTCATTAAGTTGGACTCGGGGTTTCCAATATAATACCAATGTTTGAGATAGTCCGACTATTCTTGTAGTTATACAGGTCTTATTTCAAATGCACCCCTCGGTCTTGGAAATTATTTCAGAAACGCACTATTTGTGACTATATGAGAAGTGGTATCTTTGTAAATATTAATTATTTATGTTTCAGGTTTAATTGGTTTTCAACTATTTTCGATTATATAATATTGGTTCCTTTGTTATTAAATAAAATTAATATTCGCCAACCAGCGATAATAATTTCTCATACAAAATAAAAAACAAATCATATACAGTAGTTAGTAGAGAGACATTATGGTTATAATTTTTTAGTCTACAAAAAAAAAATTGTATTCTAAATAAAGCTATAAATTAAAGGTATGGTCAGGAATAAATCTATTTTTCGGTATAATAGATAAAAAATCATTTCCTAACTTTAATATAATTCTAAATTTTAATAACAGTTGTTTCAAGGACATTTACATAAAATTTTTAGAAAACATTTTAGCTAATTTATATAACGTTCAATTTTGGGTTTTTTTTTTTTCTAAATTTATGAATGGTGAATAAAAATGGAAATAATTTTCACACTAGAAAAAACAGCCAAATTCATAAATTTATTGAATTTTAACATGCAACGAGGTGTCGTCCACCTTTTCGTGTCTGTTTTTAGATGAAACAAGAGAATATTTATAGCTTCTGGGTGTGATGTAAATATTTTCATAAAAAAAGAAAAAACAAAATAATAAAAAAAAATAAAGTTCTCAATAGTAAGTAGTTGTAAAAATATTTCTAGCGGAATTAATGGAATAACTTTGATATAGTTCCAAAAGTCATATATAAAAAATAAAAAGTTTTTATTTTTAAAAGAAACTTGTTAGCAAATAATTGCGTTAACGCAATTTTTTTATTATCACATTGTTGTAAATACCACAAAAAAATTTATGACTTGAGATTAATTTGTGTATGAGAAGAGGAAATTGAAAATTCGAAGATTTATTAGATATCAATTCAAAAAATTGTGAACCAAAAATTTTTAAATATTTATATTTTCTATCATTTTTCTAATAAAGTAAATTCAAATTTTGGAGATATCAAATCTTGGAGATATTAAAAAGCCATCATCCTCATAAATTTAACAACAATTAGTTATCGCACCAACAAATTTTATATGAAAATTTATTATTCAAACACAATGTTCTAAAATTTATTCATTTGCTAATATTAATAAGCAATATAATACATAATGTAGAAAAATAAATATATGTACTACATACACATTCCAGCATAAAATGTAACTACAACACAACATTATATATTAAAAACATTAAAAATTAGCTTAATGCAAACATTAACTAAAATGCTATTACATACTTTTTATTTTTAATGTTCAAGAAAATCTGCTGGTTATTGTTATAAAACCAAAATAGATGATAAAATGCGTTCAACAAAATAATTTTAAGAACAAAAAAAGGAAAACATAAATTAATTACAAATGAATGAAAACTAGGTTAACTTAAGTATATATGTTAGGTGTTAATTAAAAGAATTTGTTTTTATTTTTAAAAAGCTATTTACAAACAAAAAAAAATTATTATGTGAAAAATGAAGCAAATTTCTGATTAATTTATTATTGAAAATATAGGGGGGAAAACAACATTTTTTTTACTGGCAAATTATATAAAAAGAGATATATTGAAACTATTTTATATTCTGGCCAACAATATTATTTGTATGTAATTTAATTTCTGCAGTGAATAAAAAGATAATTTATTATTCAAAAAGTTTGCAATTAATAAGGTCTAATAGGCAATCGAATTTAACCTTGGGAATTTTTTTTTTTCTATCAATATTCTTATTTTAAAAGTTCATGTCTCGGGTCAAAATCTGAACTTTTAAGTTTGTTTAAGGAGCAAAAATTGAATATACATATAATATAATAAAATTTTCTTGGTGGGAAAAAAGAAATTAAATTCTCCCTATACTTTCATAATGAAATTTTGAAAACAAAACAAAATATTTTTATTATAACATGAATTATTTTATATATATACCTATATAAAAAAATAAATAAATCTGCAAATTAAATTAAAAATCTAAATTTTATTGTTTTGTCTCACGCAAAAAAAAAAAATATTATTTTAACAAAAAAAAAAATTAAAAAAGAAAATTATTTTTTGTCTATTTTCATGCCCAAATTATGCCCATCAAAAATAAAATATTTCATTAATTTTTTGTTCTATTTAAACTGAAAAAAATATCGACACTGAAAAAAATAGAATAGTACCACACAAAAAGAAAGAAGAAACCTTAATTTTAAGTTATAAATTAAGAGCGGACAATCTTTATTAGATTTCTTCATATTATACTTGTACACTGAAAAAAACTCTTTCGAAAATTAGGTATAAGAACCAGCTATAAAGTTGTAATATTTTCCGGTATTATTGTGCTCAAAATTTTGGGTGTATTATTAAACGTATAATAACCCGTACAAAAATATATAGCAAATGAAGTGTAGTAAAATTTTTTACTCGAAAATATAGCTGCGGTAGCTATCTATTTTCTCAGTGAACATATGTTTAAAAAAAAAAAATTTTTTTTGGTTGTCCCCTAAGAAATTTTTGAAGGAAAAATAATTCTGAATATTTTTTCGTTTTTATATTATTTTTTTTATTATAAGATCTAATAAAAGTTAGGTAAATTTATTTCCATTCAAAGATTTTCTAAATTTCTTTTTGATGAGGATATACATTTTGTTTTTTTTTTGCTTTTTTTTTGAAGTTTTTTATATATTCATACTATATAAAACTTGAAAATAAAAAGATCCAGACGTTTTAATCTACATTTTTTGCGCATAATGAATAAATAAAAACATAACCCAAAAATATTTTTTTTGCTAAAACTTTTTTTTTTGTTTTTGTTTTATTTCTCAAAATGAAACAAAAATATAAATTTTTATTTTTCTTTATTTTTGGATATTTTATTTATTACTCCCACTATAATGTAGAAAAAAAAATTCATGATTTTCGAATGGTCACTAAAGTTAAGACAAATAAGATCCTTTTACCGTATTAATTTTTTTAGCTTGTTTTCCATCAAAAATGAAAAAACGGAATATGTTTTCACTATCTGTATGTCTGTCTATCCGTCTGTCCGCACATAAATGCTTATACGATCAAAATCGGACCGATTTTGATCGTTTAAAAATCAAACAATCTCAAGATGTAAATGTATAGATGTAGATTTCGAAGTATTTTCATCAAAGTTGAACTTAAAATTTATTTTTTAATCCAAACGGCGATGATTATAAAAAATAATTTCATTCAAAACTCAGTTAGAAAGAGGATTACTACTACTATTAACGCCTAGATCAAAGTTTCTTTAAATAATTATCTGCACTTTATATATATATATACATATAATTCTGAATAATAATAAAATACAAGCTATTATGTAAATCCTATGTAAAAACTTCATATCCTTTCAGACATTTTAATAATGTGAAACATTTGTTGGAACGAACAAAATAAAAAAAAATAAAAATAAAAAAATATGTTATAGATTTTATTTTAAATATAAAATTCATGATGTATAAAAGCCCAAAGGCTGAAATCAATTTTCATCAATCAAAAATTTTGTTTACCAAATTCTTTTCTTTTATACAAATTTTTTTTAATATTAAGGGGGAAAAGAATGTTTCAATTCAAAATGAGAAAAAAAATAATCAAATTCAGTTTTAAATAATTCATATCAACGTAACTTCATTCATTTACTGAATTTTACATTTTTTTTTTAATGTATATAGGTATATGCATTATATACGCATACTGAATTAAAATTATCCAATAATGGATATAATAAAAAATACATGTATATAGATGTATGTAAATGTCAAATGAAACTGGTACTGCCATTATTTTACATTATATGGAAGTATTAAGAACTCTAATAACCAGATGGTTATATTGAATTGAAGTTAAGATATAGAAGAATTTTTTTCTTATAATTTGTTTTGAAGTTTATCTAAAAGAGCTTCTGATTTTAATAATTTTTTTAAGATTAAAATACTCTGGAAATTATGATTTTTTTACATTTCAAATTACATACATAAAATAATTTTTTTCCCTTTAACCCTTTTTGCCGTTTAAACGGAAAGTATAAAGGTTAAAGCAATGCTAAAGTTATATATAAATATACACTACACTATCTATACGGTTATCTTATAGTATAACACTATGCTGCAAACTGTTTTATACATTCCGTATTATATTTTAGAAACAATACGGTATCATTAAAATTTCATAAGAAACTCGTTTTACACTTTTTAAATTAACTTTTTTTTTTTTTTAAATAAATAAAACTTTAAATAAGAATTCAATACTGTTTTTGTTTTATTATCGATAAGAAAAATAAAATAAAATAAAAAAAAATTTTTCCTAAAAGCGATAAAAAACAGATTTGATTTTATTGATTTTATTTACAAAATAACAATATCATTTTTAAAAGCGTATTAAGCAAATATGCTTTATTTTACTCAAAAAGAATATTCAATAAGGCAATAAAGTTAAGCTTTGGGAAAAATTTATACAAATAAATAAATTGGAATTTTATATATTCATTATTATTATTGCCAAGATTGCCAAAGTTAAGTCAAAGTTTTTTTTTTTTTTTGTATTTTATTTTTCGAATAATAAGATTATAATACATATATATAATACATAAATACATACGTGTGTATATATATAACAAAAAATTTCTGTAAAATTCTTAATATTATGAAATATTTGCAAAAAGAAGAAAGAAAAAAAAATTTCCCCAAAAATTAACTTATTATTCAGTTTTTCATTTGGATTAAGTTATTCACATTTTTATTTGATTTTATTTTTTTTTTATTTTTATTATATCGATGATATTATATTTTTACGATAAGTAAATAATATGTACATAAGCATTATAAATATGTGTAGTGATGGTAGTCAAAATAATAACAAAGTATGAAATCCCTAAATGTAAAGAAAATTCGAAACCAAATTTTATAGCCGGCGTTATAATACAATTTCCATATTATATTTTATAGAAATCTTCTTTAAAATTGCATTCAAAATTCTTCGCTCCCTAGCCAAATTCTTCAATGCTTAAAAAGTATGTATTGTATATAATTTAATTACAAAAGCATAAAATAAATAATTTACACCACACTAACATTGTTGTTAAGTTATAAAATGCTCCATATTTTTTAACTTAAATTCCAGAAATATGTATAATAAAATTATTTTTTATTTTATTTTTGCGCGCGAAATCATAATTAACTATGTTATAATAAATTTTTAAGCTACTTTGGGTAAAAAAAAATAAATTTTTTTTTTTTTAATCCTTTAATGAAAATATTTTTTTTTTTTTTATTTTCAGTTCAAAACAAGCAGTTTCTATAAAAAAAAAAAACATAATAATGTACAACATATATATATAGAAGATTTTCATATAATTTAAAGTTAAATATTATACCAACATACCAAAATCCAAAGATAATTTCACGCCCAATTTACTTAATACTACTTTTTCCAAAATTACATATTATTAAAGCTTTAAAAAGCTATTAAACTTAAATTTACCAAATATGTAATAAATTTTCTTATACATTGTATATGTATACACAATTATTTATATATATATACGATGTACATGTTGTTACATTCATGTATGTACTATGTATTAAGAACCATAATTTTTAACAGAAATTTGTTTTTTTTTTTTCTTATGATGGTACAGCGTTATTATTATTATTATTATTATTATATATATTTTTTTTAAATAAATAAATTCTTAAATATTTTCTTGTTGTTTGTCACGTCCTCCACACTTTTTGACAAAAAATAACCAACTCTATGTGAATTCTATGTGTACATATATGTGATATTCCCAAAGGCATCACACATGTTCTTCATTATATCCTGTTATAAAGTATCTTTTCATCTAACATTTATGAATTTTCGATAAACTGGAAAAAAATAATAATAACGATTTTCATTTCGAATAAAATTTTTTTTTTTTTTTTCAAATTCATCTCCCCTTTTTTTCCTTTTTTTCCTTTTTTTTTTGCAGGATAAGGGATAACACCAATAATCAGCCCCAAAAACCTCCATATTCTTTTTAATGAAAATGAAAAGTGCTTAGAAAAATATATAAAAAAAAAAAAATCGATATTTTATTGGTTTTTTGACACTCATAACACAATAATTTCCTTCTTTCTGTATATATAAATATATATATATTATTTGTGTACATTTTTATTCATTCCCTTGGCATCTATTTCATAAACTACATAGTATCCTTTTTTACTCCATGAACTAAATTTTTAACATTTACTTTATATTGGATATCAATTTTTATTTTTCATTATTAATATAAAAAAAAAAAAAACATTTTGGTTTATATTTTTAAGAATTTTGATGACAATATAAGAATGTAGGTATATATACAAGGATTTTATATTCTTAAATTTTAAACAAAAATTTTATATACATAATACAGTTAACATAAGTAAATAATGTTTAATATTATATATTGCTAATCAATTTATTTTACCTAATGTGTAGGGAATTCAATGAAAAAATTGGTCTTTTTTTATGACCTCCACTTTCTTAAATCAAATTAAATTCTTATGAGAAGATCAGAATATTTAAGACATTATAATTTGAATTGAATGTGTAATAAGAAATATAATTAAACTGTTTATTATACAAGAATTTATTTGAAAAATATGGGACAAAATTAAAATTCATAATATTTGTATAATATTATATTTCAGTTCACATCACAACTGTGTAAAAAGTCGTCAAATTAAAATTATCTTGATTTTCTATGAAAACTTTTTTGACCTCCAAAATTCAAACCTTTTTATTCATATAGACGAAGTTGCGAATGCGAACGTAAACAATATAACAAGCTCTCTACAAATTCTCAGCAATATATCTTATATACGAAAATATCCTAAGTTCAAGGAAACACAAACAGTACACGTTCACATACATAGGTCAGTTTATTCTAAAAGTTAATCAATTTTACAAATCAATATATTGTTTAGAGTGGCTCAATTTTTACAATTTCCAAAAAGAAAATTTTAATATAACTACAATATCGAAAAAGACTATCAGGAAATTTTATAAATTCTTTAGAGACATTAGTATGTTCTGTTTTTGTGAAAATTTCATTTCACATATTCCCTAAGTTAATCACTATAACCGAACAATATTGGTTTTTCCTTATATAAAAAGCATTCGACTTCACAACTCTTAATCGTTTTGGATTACAAAATATAAAAGTAAAATTTTCTTGAAATTCTCATGTTTTATTGAAAATTGTTTAAAAAACCCAATATATAACATAATATGTGTGGTATGTAGTATATATACATAATGAATGTACAGAAATGTATGTATAAGTACTTTTGGTTAAACACTAAAATGTTTTCCAATCATTTTTTTTCTTTTTTTTTCAATTGAATTGACCCAGAAATTTACTTTCATTATGTATATACATTTATCATATGTAAGATATTTGTTGTTAAAATGGTGCTGCTGGCTGGCTAAAAACAGATTATGATTTCAATCAGAAAATATTTGAAAAAAAAAAATAAAAATAAAGAATTATTTTTCAATCATATAGGGAACACAGTAATTTGGATATTATATAAAAATGTATTTACATTGTATATATTATATAGAATTAATGTTTTTTTTTCCATTATGTATTAGTAAAAAATAACTACAATGTAGACTAATATTTTTTATTTAATTTTTATAAATAACTAGACACCACTAGTATCTTACTAAATTTTCGGTATATGTGCTACTTTAGAATAGACTAGGGAACTATTAAAGTAAAACTGCTGTAATTTATCTACACGACTAGCCAATTGCCAAGATTTTTTTTTTTTTTCATCCGTATAATCTTAAACAAAATTATTAAATTTATAGAGAAATTTATAAACATGTTTAAAAAAAAACAACAACAACAATCTTTTTAAAAGTAAAAATCTTTTAAGAGCTTTTATAATGAATCTCTTCAATTATGTGAATTAATTTATTTTTTCCCCCAATTCATTGTTGATTTAAGTGACAGGTAAAAGTACCTTGTAATGCCAATAAAATGTAAAGATGACAGAATTGTTTATTAACTTTGTACCATTTAATTTATTATAGTAAATATTATGTATATTTATTTTTGTTAATAATAAAAGCACTAAATTATTGATTGCGATAAGAGCTTTATTTAAAAATATCTTTTCATGAAATAATCAATTTTCTAATTTTTTGTTTATTTTTTCTGTTTCAGGAATAAATAAAGGATATACGCAGTGAAATAAGGTGAGTTGTTTTTTTTTTTGCTTTTATCTTAAATATCTTGTTTTTTTAGTTTTACGTAAAAATAAAACATGTTCAACTTACTGCTCTGGTTTTTTGTTTTGCAAGAAAATATAATTGGCATAAAAAGGAAAAGTCAATATATAATATTTAATTACTTGAACGTTAATAGTAGATTATTGTATATGTAAACTAAATTTGTTATTAATTAAGAGTTCTGTATACACAAAAATACATTGACACGAGTCAATACTTATATCACGAGACTGAAGGTCGAGTGATATAAATTGACAAGTGTCAATGTATTTTTGTGTAAATACAGAACGAGTTGTATAACAAATTTTGTTTACATATCCAATATACTGTTTTAATGCGTAGGGGAGAGGTAGTTGCAAAAAGAGAATATTTTTTCGTCTCATTTTTTTTTTTTGTATTTGGCTGTATTGAAATATTGTGAGAGATATTACGTTTGTTTAGGTATTACGTAATATTCAATACGAAACATCTACATGATTTAATTATTTATGCTGATGCATCTAAATTTTTTCATTGTTTACGCTGATGCATCTAAATTTTTTCATTATTTACGCAGATGCATCTAAACGATTGCATGTGTATTGACGCATATAATACTCCATTTAGTAATCTAAATTCTATAGCACTAAATACAACATAACGATCCCCAACGCATTAAAATTTATTAATACAAATTAAATTGATGAATACACATTTTTGTAATTTCAATTCAATAAGTATAATGAGTATTCATCGAAATAATCGGTTTAGGTATAAATTCAAAAAAAAGAAATCATTTTATTCGGATTATGTTCCACTATTTATAGATACCATTTTTTTTTTATTTTTTATTTTTTTCAAAATATAAATATTGAATATTGTTTAATTAATAATTTTTATTTTTTATTTTACAACCGAGAATATGTTACAATATATTTATAAGTTTTTTTTCAATATTTACAATTCTAATGAAATAATCAATTTTTGATTGCAACCACAGTATTGAATAAATTAACCACAAATGTTTAATTAAACTTATTTTCATAAATTTTCATATTATGTAAATAAGATATTTATTTTATTTAATTTTTTATTTTTTTTTTAATTATTTTAATTTAACTAATTGGTAATTTAATACAAACAATAAAATATTAACAATATCAAAATTAATTTAAATAATGTTCTTTGTAAGTACACACAAAATTAGCTTTCAATATACATATGTACATGTATTTTTTTTCTTAATAATATAAACAAATTTAATTTTACAAGATATTAATCTATTGAGTATATAAAAACATAATAATTCTATAATATGCAGGTGAATCAAATTTGCATAATCTTTTGATCTAATATTCGCATATATAAATATAATTTGTAATTTGAAAATATTTTTGCTTTGAACTAAAAATATTCTTATAGATTTTAAAACAACTTCTTATATTTGAAATCAGGTTCAAGTTCACATTTATACATATTTTCCGGACTTAACAACTAATTTATACATATAGTCTGAATAAAATTTTATTGAAAATATTTTGATTGATGTTGAAAATTTTAAATGATAAAAATAAAAATTTTCAATTATATTAATTTTTACTGTATAATAAAATAATATATATTTTGTTTATCTTTTTTATTATAAAGTTTAATTATTATTATTTTCGTTCGGAGTATTAAATTTCATGAATTTTTTACTATATAATATTTATTATAAGCATAGTATATAAGTACTTATAATTTGCATTATTGATATATTCCAAAAAAAAAAATATTTACATTTAGTCTAAAATGCATAAAAGTTAAAAAATAATATAAAATTGTGGTAAATTTAATACTTTATCTCTATCGATTATGTTTTGTTGAAAGAAATTATAATAATAATAATAATAATAATGAATGTACATTTATAACGTTTTTCCTCTGTTTATAATCAATAATTCATTCTAGCAAATTATTTAATTCCCCTGATTTCTACTTTCAATATGAATATAATTTTGAAAATAATAATAATAATAAAAAAAATAAAAAAAAAAATTTTAAATGAAATTTCATTTAATAAAATTAAAACCATAAAATATTTTTTCATGCCTTTAAATTTAACGATCATTTAATTTTCTATCCCCATATGATTTCAATTAATATTTATTGAAAATATTTTTGAAAATCTATTTTAAGAACAACGAACTGCAAAATCCTATTCTAATGTTCATTTTATTTTTTATTATTTTATTTTTTTAAATGAAAACAAAAACAAAAAATACAAAAATTTTTAATATTTTTCAGATAATATTTTTATAGTTCCAAGCCAACAATATAATTATTTAAAATTAATTAAACTAAAATATTTAAGTAGTTTTTTTTTTTTTTACCAAATAATTGAAAATGTTTAATGTTGAAAAATTAAAGATTAATACTAGTTAGTTCAATGGTTTGTGATTTTTTGTTTAAAAGTTAAAATGTGGCTTACTATAGACGTTCGCACATAGTCTTAGATTCCAAATATTC
>OZ023275.1:505281-530869 GCA_964007475.1 Hybos culiciformis
CTCTTGACCAGGAATAATCAGAAGAAGAGCCCTCTAATTCAATTCCCATGGCAGCATTGAGATAATGTTTTTTTTTACAACGATATGTTAGGAGCAACTTTCAAACGATATGCAGGGTCTGTTCCTTTTTCAATATGTTTCTGATCAGTTTAAATATCCAATTCAACACAAAATATATACTAAAAATATGACATTTATATTAGCTGTCGACTATAATGACTATTTGATTTTATGTAGTTATTTGTTAAGTTAAAAAAATACTTAGTAAATGAATTAAATATTTTTATGACGAAGTGCAAGACTTATTAGTATTTCCCTATTTAAAAAAAAAAACTTAAATGCAATTAAAATTTGAAACGATAAAGAGACCTATATTTTTTTATATTTTTTTTTTATATATACTTTTTTAAAAGGATAGAAATTAAATGATAGTAAAATAAATTTATTTTTTTTTAATAAAATTTTACTATGCTTTCTCTCCTTTCTTTTTTTTTCAATTCTTTAAATTAGAAAAAGTAAATAAATATTCAATAAAAAAAAAAAAAAATAAATAAATTTAATGTAAATAAATAATTTTATTTTTGAAGGCAGGGTCATCACGAAATAATTTTTATTTTATATTACATTTTTATTTTCCAATAAAATTTCTTATTGACCGTTGAGAAATATATATAAATTTGATTTGTTGCAAAGGTTTTTTTTTCAATCAGAACTAAACATTAAGAGAAATTAAATTTTGAAATTTTTTAAAATTATTTCCTAACTTAACAAAATTTAACAAAATTTAAGTGTAGCTTTATTTTATAATTGCAAGCATAGTTTTCAATTCCTAATTGAAGAGAAACTATGTTTAATAGCTAGATTGTTGAATTTTTTCATTCGCAGACTTAAAAGTGGATTTAAGAAATGTTACATAATAAGTTAAATGCATATTCTGCAATTACGATTTTATGAAAACACTATTAACATACTAATCAGAATTGTATTGCAATTTTCTCTTCTTTTATATTGAAAATTTAATATGAATAAATATAATTACAAATATAACAATTATACCTATTTGATTATACGAATTATATTTTCATTAAAGTTTTTGATTCAAAAATTACATTTCTATAATTCAAACTAAATTTTATACATATAATTTTTATTTACTTATGAATGTTATGTACGTACAGTGCACACATATTACACATTTATGATAAATAAATGTTTGTAAATAAAATAAAATATTTTAAAATCAATATGTTTCAAAAGAGTATTGTATTTCCTAATTGCAGTAATTTAAATAAATGGAAAACTGTAGTTTATTCTGAAGTAGGTACAAAATTTTATAAAATTGCTCTACCACGACATGACTTCTAATTCTATTAAATCTTAATTATTATTGTTATTATTATTATTTATTGATGTATCTTACACACTATGCAAAAGTAAATTTTGTTGTTCAACTCTTATTATAGTACATACATTTACATATATATAAAATTCATTTAAAGGCATTATATTTTGATTTATTTACATAAATATTATTATACAGTTGTACATAATAATGAAAAGAAATTTAAGAAAATTTTACTTGGGTACTAAATATTTATTTGTAAAATTTCAAATTGCCGAAAAAAAATGAAAAAAAAAAATTTTAAGTTAAAACATGTTGAATTGTTATTCAAGTTTTTAAATTTATAGCCACAAAACATTATGTAGGAGTTAGTTCAAACGTTGACTATAGAAAATACTTTATGACACTGTTTCAAAATTTTCAACATTATAATATCTAGCCTTAAATTATATGGATTTACAGTTGAAATAATAAATTAATTACTTTAATTCTATGTATTGCAATTAAGAAACAAAAAAAAAAGTTCGAACCTTAAAAATTTATTCAAAGAAATCAATCAAAATTAAAGATTCATTTATACTTAAAATTTTAGTACCGAAATTTTTATATATATTTTTTGTGTACAAAATTTCCACCCCCATCTTTTCAATTACAATACAAATTCAATTCAAAATTAAAAAAAAATAATAATAATAATATTTATGAAACAATCCTATAATTTTCACATCAAAATCAATTTAAACAAAAACTATTTAACAAAAAACATGAAAAGAAATTCCCTATAATTAAATATCATTACAACTAAACAGATATTTTCATTTTATTTATTCCAAAAAAAAAAATCATTGGAGGAGGAAGTTTTGATTCTTCTTCGTTAAACAAAACAAAAAAAAATATTCCAATCTTAAATTAGTTTCATAATTTATTTTTTTACAACCGCCAAAATTTTAATTCTTATTAGGTTCAATATACGGTAAAGTTTGGTTTCAACCCAAAATTTTCATTTATAGTATTCGTTCTAGGGAATATAGAACTTCTTTAGTTAGGTGGAAGTGGCGTCAAACTGAATCAAGTCATGTAATATAATAAATATTATTATCTGTATAACTATTAATATCAACAATAATGAAAGCAAGGCAATTAAGTTTGAAGTGAGCGTTAAGTAAAGTATTATTAAAGAACTAGAATAAAATATATGAAGATGATGTACCTATTAAACGAATTTGAATAATTTTTCAACAATATATAACTTTATTAAGATTTAAAAAATCATATTCGCTTGATTGTGGAAAATTATCAAAATTATTCTAACTGGAGGTTATTATAGAATTTTATTCCAGTGGTAAGACACTGTGATACATCAACTTTAATTTATAAAAAAAATAAAATAAAAAGAAATAAAACCAAATTTAACAAAGAATAAAAATAAAATAAAATAAAAAAAAATAGTTAAGATTTCTTAAAATGTACGTAACAATTTTGCGTATTCTGTTTTTAAAGTATTAAATTCTAGAATATTTTGAATGATTGTTTCTTATATATTTTGAATAATATGTTAACGCCTCTTCATCATATCAATTTTATTAATTTTCATCATTATTTTATTTTTTATTTTTCTATCCGCTTAACTTTTTGTTTTGGTTTCGATTTACTTAAATATAAGAAAAAAAAATGCAGAACTTATAAATTAACGCTTAATTTTATTTATAATATTGTTTTCTATAAATCAAAGAAACTTCAAAAGACTAGACACTCTAGGTATCAGATAATTTGATGTCAGAATAAAATTTTCCTTTTAACTTTTGCATGTGGAATTAACTAATAATGGCCCTTTTCCAATGGTCATTTATACAAACAAAATTTAATTTAAATAATTTTTTTTGCTGATTTTGGAGTGCCTTCTTTTTAAGTGTCTTTCTTACTTTAAAAAAATTCCATATTCATTTAGTTTGCCCTTTTCAAGCTTTGTCTAAATCTAGTATAGCTGCAGGACCAAAACAGACTAATTCGTTATTTTAAGTATTTTAAATACATATTTAATCTCCCTTTTGAATAAATAAAAAAGAAACGATAGGTTAAGCTTCTTATTCCATGAATTATTCTTTTATTGTTAAATATTAATTTAACAAGAAAATATTGTTGGAGAATGATAGTTGGCGTTAATATGCAATTACATTTTGTTAAACAAAAGCATTATGGTTTTTAATTCTGCTCAGTAGGTATTTTTTTTTTAAATTCTTAGAGTTGTTATTTGCGAACATAAAATTTTTTTTTTTTATATTATTTTACTTATTTTTAATAGTTTCATGATTTACTCATCACGGCAACTATATGTATATACTTAAGTATATACGAAAAATTGAATGAAATATATATAAATTTACAACATTTTTTTTTTGTGTTTTATTTTGATTCTGTTAAGCAGGATGTCAGATCTGTCTTCATTAAAGTCAGGTTTGTTTATATTATTACAATATTGTTGTGAAATAATTTGTGTTGTATATTATATCTTTTGTGTAAATTCTCATGATAAATTTATAGACTCATAAAGTTAAATCCTCCTACGAAAAAAATTATTATATATATTTATAAGCTCTTAAATTATTACTTAAGGTGTAAAAGGTTTGTTATTTTTATTTATTTTTTTTTTTTTTGTTGTTAATAATAATGATTTTAAAATTAATTACATATTCAAAATTAGAAAATCTATATACAATTATAATTCTGATTAAATAAAGAAACTTGAATTATTAAATTCTATAGGAGGAGTTAAAAATTGAAAAAACCTAATGTACAAAATGGTAAGGTGAAGGTTTTTAAGACCTATTTTGCTACCTATTCAGTTTCAGCTTAATTAAACCGATGGAAAAAGATTTTCGAAATGGTTTGAAACTGGAAACTGGATTTTGTTCATATTATAATTACTTTTAGTTTAATCAGCTTAATTCGAAAATATATCTATACTCTGTTGTTACTGGTTTTACTAGGGTAAACAAATCACTCCATTTTTCCGTCTAATACGGATTCACTTAATAGATTTAGATATTTAAGAACCTTGATTTTGTTCCTGATCTATATAGAGACTTATTTCTCTGAATTTTATTATAAAATTAGGTACACAAAAATTTAGAAATTGAAATACTCAATTTAAATTTTTTTATATACATATGTTGCTTTTCCTTAAATATTAAATAAAAAAATGAATCATTTTCAACTTTAAAATTAATATTCTTTTTATGTTAATAATTATAATTTATACGAAATTATAATTAATTGTAAGAAAATTTATTTTTTTTAACAATTTAAAAAAAAAATTATTGTGGCTAAATAATGAATTAAATTAAATATTGAAATTTCCATTACAATTACAATTCACACTCATTAATTCATTTCTAAAGATAAATTCTAATGTCAAATCCTTTTTCATAACTTATGATTTAGCATAACACACATGAAATGAATAATTTGTAAATGAAAATATAATAAATTTAAATCGTCTTCATATTATGTTTATTTTTATTTTTTATATCATACATATTTATTAATATATTATGTACAGTATACATATACATATTATACATTTTTTTTTTTGAATAAAATTCAAAATATTTTCTTATTCTTGAATAGCAAGAATGAATCTTAATTTATCTGAATGTCAGTTTTTAAGTTACATTTTTAAATAAATTTAACATAACTTTTTTTTTCTTTGCTTTTAATAAGCATGCAATATGATTAAAAACATATCATTCGTATAATATCAAAATAGCTAAATTTTCACTGGGAAAAATTCATTTAAATGAAATTAAAAGTGGAAAAATTTTGTTTTGAAGCGTATAATGTGATGCAATGTTTGTGACTTTTGAACGTCATAATTCAAATACCTACTTGTAAATTGATATTCTATAACGTGTGTCGGGTCTTATTTCTTCTACTTTTGCCTTTTGAAACTATGGTTTTATGCCGAAATCGTGCAAAATTTTGTAATTTTTTTATAAGAAGAAAGCATGAATTTTAAATGTCAATTTTTAATAAAACACTGTACATAGTTTTTCTGAACAATTATTGTCTGAAAAATTGTAATGATAATTACAACATTATACCCGCAAATGGTGCATCAAGTTTCGTCATCGTATAGTTTAATTTTTTTTGTATTTTTTTTTCTTTTTCCTAACATGCTTTTTAATCAAAAAAATCGATAAAGTTATATTTTATAAAGTACAACGAATTTTTAAAAGTAAAATGAATTTTCTGACCAAGTCAATAAATTCTCAAGAAATTGTCAAAATATACAAATTTTTTACATTTTACGCAGACAATTTACGATGATGAAAACTTGTTGTAACTTTTTACAAAATAAAAATATTTTGTGAGGCCCTCTGTTAGTTTGATGATCTTATCTCTTACAAAAAATCAGACAATAAATTTTTCCAAGTATATTTGAAAGATAATTTCAAAGGAAGAATTTCTCAGCAGTCTTCCTTGAAATAAACTTTAGTTTAACAAAAAAAAAAAATACATATATATAAAAATACACACACATCTTGAAAAATGATTGTAAAAAATTATTCAGGTGAAAAAATAAATTATTTAAAATGTATGTTTTTGGCATAATTGGCATCTTTTAAACTGCAGGGGGTCACATATGAATTATTATTAATATTTTATCCTATTTACGTACAATTCTGTTTTTTTTTTGTTTGTTGAGTTTCTCTGTTACACAATGCCATGGTGCAAAAAAAGAAAAGAATTGGTATAATGAAGCTTGTGGGGATTTTTAACCAAGAACCGATTCTATATATGTACTTTTTTAACGAAATATTCATATTTTTCATTTAAAAGGTCTTCTGTAAACATTTTTAATGAGCTAAATTTTTATGACATGATTTTGAAATTGAACCAATCAAAATTTATAAAATAAACGTAACCTTCCTACCTTTAACTATTTTAACTATATACACTTTTTAATGATGGTACGATCCTATTAATTATATTTTTCTAAACCTTTGACTATATTTTTGTGACACCAGTTCATGAAATGATTCAAAGAAAATTTTCGAAATTTAAACATATTGAAGCCACACCATATTTGTATTTATATTATCAGATATTTTTATCTACAATTAAATCTTGAAAATAGGATCCAAAAAAAAATTTTAAACTTTAATTGTTTCAATATACCAATTTATTTTACCCAAAACTTATTCATATTATTATTTTTTTAAATTCAAATCACATAAGATAAATATTATTAAAATTATTTTTTTTAAATTTTTTTTCTCAACTGAAAGCGGTCAATCTAAAAACTTAAACAAAAAACAACACTGATTTATAATGTTCTTTACAGTTTTGTTTAATTTTTTTTTGTGACATTTCGGCACTTTATAGTATTTCATAAAAGAACAAAATGATTCACACAAAAAGCTTTATTCCTCCACCAATGTAGGTTATTTGAAAAATGACCTTTTTTGTTTTATGTATATTTTATCCATGTTGCTTGCATAACAATGTATGTATGTACTTTCTAAAAAAAAAAAAAGCACGCTCTAAAAAATATTAACAAAAGTAGGTATACGCATATTATATCAATCAAATATTAACGCTTGGTTGGGTTTCGATTTGGTGACATGAAACAGGAAAGCTTCATAATTTACATGAAAACACTGAAGTTAATTTTTTTGACAAACTTGAATTACATTGAGAAGCTTTTCAAAAGGAAGAACTATCTGAATTATAAGCTTTGTTCAATTAAGAGAGTTGAAAGTAGCATAATTGGTCAAAAAGTAGACAATCTCTTACACAGAAGTTCACAGTTTGCTGCATATAATTGCATCAGAACTGGCAACTGCGTTTTGATAATGCTATTCCAACATTCGTTTATTGAACTAAATATAAGAAAATTTGAAGTAAATATGAAAAAAAAATTTAATAATCAAATATCATATTAAGTAAACATCTTAAACTATAAATATTAACTATCCGAAATATTGTGACAACATTTTTTTTTTGAAGCTATGGTAACAACAAAGGTAGATAGTGTGCAATATTACCTACAAGCATATAATTTATTTTTCATATATTATATGAAACACTTATATCAAAATAAATTTTGAGTAATTTTAAAAGTACACACCTGTCTGTCAAAATTATTCAATTGAATTAAAATTGATTGTTCTGTAACTCATTTGAATAAATAGTGCCCAGCATGACACCTTTTATTAATTGTGCTTTTTTTTTTTTACACATATTTTAATGGAAGACAAATTCATATATGAATATGATTAAATCGTGCTCAGAACCAAACAAAAAAAAAAAAAAAACAAAAATTAAAAATTTTTAATATATTGTTTGTTTGTATCATGTTAACAATATCTTTTTCGGTAATATTTAAGTATTACAAAAAAAAATGTATGTAAAAATAAATAAAAAAAAACAAAACACAAAGCTCATAGAAAAAGTTTTTTTTTTAAACTTAACTTAACATTATGATATGAACACGCAAAATGTTAAGAATTTCAATTGTTTTTAACTATTAGTATCTGCTATGTTGTATCTTTTTTATTTTTAACTCATAGACGCATACATATTTATATCAATGACCCTATGTTGAGTAATAGTTTTATGTTTTTTATGCTTTCAGAATTTGTTATGAATTATGTTGTAATGCACACATAATTATTTATGCACAAAAAAGGTATCACTTGATTTTTTAAAATGCATTCATAATGCAGTGATGAGGTCACGTTCTTTGCGTACAAATTCAATTTCATTTTTTATTTTTTTTTATTAAAGATCTTTATAATAATGAAAAAAAAAAACAAACGCGAAAGAATGGGAAAAAGATTAAAAAAAATAAACATAAAAGATTCCGATGATTATGAATGAAATTTAGCATATATAAACATATATATACTATTTACTTGTATGTTTATAACATATATTTGATTATAAAATTTTCGCACGAATATTGTAATTACAAATTTTAATTTTGGATTTTCTAAAAAGTAAAATCATTAACTACTATACTAAAGTTAAAAACAAAATCACATTCAGGCCTTTATTTATATTTTGAGTTTTTTGCTCTTAGGTTTCAAGTTTGTAGTAGTGACGGAGCTTTTTAGACAACATATGTATTCTTATTCAAACGGAACCTAGAGAGAGAAGGGTTTTGTCGTATTGAAATGCGAGTTAGTTCAGACTGAAATTTAAATCACCAAACTGACTTTTTGGAACTAATTTAAACAAACTATGGTCTCAAGTCTGATTGAATGATCAGTTCCTATTCTAAAGCTATGTCAGCATAGTAAGTTAAAAAATATCATTCTTCATTGACACTATATGTAGACTTTTTTTAATTGTTCCCTATCCTTTTTTTTTCGCTAAATTTTTATTTGTACTCTATGTGTTTATAAAAAATGTTTTGTTAGTGAATATAGCCCTTAAAAAACAATATATATATATATATATATGTAGGAAAATTTAACATGAAAAAGATAAAATTTTTCATTAATTAATGTTAGCCTAGGTAGACACCATACTACTGACTTGAACAATATCTAAAAAAGAATTTTCCCAAATATGTTGTATACAGTATACTACACAAAATCCTAAAAAAAAAAAATATATTGTTTTTTATTTTTTACATCTATTTTGCGTCAACAATTTAACTACAAAAAAAAAAAAACAAACAAAATAAAATCTTTTTTTTACATACATAGTCGAGGTGTCACAATATTCTTTGTATCAACCTATCTATAATAAATAAATAAAAACAAAAATAAATCTGTTGCTTTAATTTCAGATAAAAATCAATTCAAATATAAAAATTGCCAAAAATTCTTGGCATTCAGAACCAATAATGTAAATTGTGTAAAAAAAAAAAAACAAAAAACAAAAAATTCATTCAATATTATTTTTGTAATATTCCAAAAAATAAAAAAAGAAATAAAATAAAAATCTGTCCCTAATTTTTTTTTTTTTAAATATTTTTATTACAAAATATTTTCTTGTCCTTTTGGCATAAGTCTTTTGTTTTTCTTCTTTTTTTTTTTCGTTGTAATTTTTTTGTAATTTATTTTATTTTAAATAAGGGATTCTTTTTTTTTTAAATATTTTATTAAATTTATCTACAATGTTATTTAAATATATTTCAAAATATATATAGAATATATATATATATATATATATATATATATATATATATATTGAAAAAAAAATTTTTTAAACTGAATTTTTGAAAAATTCATGTTAATTGAATACAAATCGTGCTCTAATTCACATTGAAAATTCTTTAAATTCAATGCCTTTCTCTTGTCTTGTTTAGGAATTTTTAAAATATTTTTTTTTTATTTTTATTATGTTTTAAAATTAAAAATTAAAAAAAAGATATCATTTTAAAACTATTTTTTATATTTTATTGAAAATAATTTAAAAAAATTAAAATATGTAGTTTTTATTTATGTGTCTTTTAATGTTAAATTAATTACTTATAATTAGTCAATTGAGTCTTTTGTCGAAGACACAATGAACAACAAAAATTAAATTCCAAATAATCTTAAAAATGATGAATGTATATACTTCTTCAATTTTGATTTAATGTTTTCAATTAATTTTTTATTTTAATTTAACTTCTTTTTTTTTTAAATAATTTTGATGACTTTTTTTCCAAGAATGAAAGAAATTCAATTCAATCCTATGTAAGTATGTACTCATTCAGATTGGAATTCTAATATTTTGGAATATGCACTTAAATAATAAAAATGTATCGACGGCAACGGCCGGTCGATAGAAACTCTTGATTTGGCTTTAAGTATACACATATAATAAATTTTTTTTGAAATTTGAATATAATAATAGAAAATCCAAAGAATCTGACATACCCTAGCATATATAGAAAGAAGAAAATGAAATTTCATTTCATTTATTGCCAAACTTTATGACCTTTAAAAATAAGAAATAAAATTTAGTAAATTTGAAAAAAAATAAATACATTTTTTTTAAATAAATTGCTTGTTAATTTGTATAAATTCCTCAATGTCTTTTCATTGTTAATTATTTGAAATGAGTTTTATTTTTTTTTCTATTTTCATTGTAAATGTCTCAATTAATTTTAGAAGACCATGCTTTATGAAAAATCCAGAAATTTTTCCTTGTTTTCATAATAAACATGATAAAGTATTTATAATAATAAAAAAAAAAAATAATAAACGAAATTTATTTTCGTAATTCACTCATACGTTATGTGATAAAAATTTTCCTATAAATACAAAATTTTCCTATATTATATATAAAAAAAAATTTCCAAATATATATATAGGGGAGGTGTTGACGCGAAATTTTCAACATCATAATGATGACACGTTGAACAACCGTCGCATCGTCGGACGGAAGAAAAATATAAATGATGTTTTGTAAATGTCATGCAACAGTAAAATAATTTTCTTCAAGAAAATGCATTTATTTTTATAATTTTTTGTAATTTATTTATAGATAGATTTTTAGGAAATGATATGGAAATTTATTACTTCAATAAAGTGTTTAAAAATTTGGCTTGGAATATAATTCAAAATAAAATTATATATTTACATATATAGAAAAAGAAATTTTTATATTTCACAACGGGTGTGATGAGGAAAAAAGAATATTTTAACAAGAAAAAAAGAAAAAAAATTTCTATATTATCACATCTGTAAATCCGTTCATTAACAACGATATATAAATTGATTTGCTATGGTATTATATAATAACAAACAAAAAAAAAAGAAGCAACATAAACATTAGAATTGTTGATCTGATTTTTTTTTATTTATTGGATGTTCAAAGTTATGCTTTAATTCTGATAAGATTTGAAAATTGTATGTTCTCATTTCTTTTATTGTTGGAAAAGCGTTGAAAACTATTTCAGTTTAGGACTTCTTTATTAATGAGTTATAATATGTTAAGTGCAATTTAGGAATATTTATAGATGGAATATTTCAGCCCCCACTTAATCCCGATAATAATATTGCTTCCAACAAACAATATCAAGAATAAATGTTCTACAAGTCTTCCAAAAACAATCACATTCTAAATTATTTCACACAAACAATATACGTATAAATTTTGTATTTTTAAACATAAATTGAAAAAAAAAACCAAACTTTCCTATCTGAGTGATTTAAATTTTTCATTTTAAATGTATTTTGAGTAAAAGTAAAATAAAATGCCGACTGTTTAATTTTTTTGTTAGGTAGGAAAAATAGCCCCATTAAATTTTATTGTAATGATTAAAAAGTTGTAGAACTTTTTTATTTATTTTATGTTCAAATTATTAGAGAATTTTTTTTTTATATATTTAGAAAATAGATTTATACGTCTAATATTTTTTCCCCAATTTAATTTTCAAAAAGACTAAATTTATGCTCAATCCAACTGTTCAATAAAAATATTGCATTTTCATGTTAAAAATTTTTCCTTGTTGTATCAAATCAATATTAATATTGAAAAAATAATTTTCTTATTAAATATATAATACAGAACTTTGTACCCAGAAATGTAAATTTGACGCCAAATGGAATATTAGTTGGAAAGCATAACTTCGAGACCGAAATTAAAAACAAAAGCCAAAATTCAATTCTTCCAAGTAAAAAGTCCCAATTTAGTTTTTTAATTTGTTATTGTTTTGAATTAAAAATTTTATCAGTTCTACAAATTTGTTTTCCTTATCTTTGAAACAGTTCATCGAAAACACAAAATCTTTTTCATAATAAAAATTCCGAAACTTCAAATCATTGAAAATTGATTTTAACAAATTTGAATTAAAATTGTATTCAAAAATTAAAAACTTTTAATCTTTAAATACATTTATTCTTTATTGAACTAAAATTTATGTACATATTAAAATTATAATCCAACAAATTGACAATACAATCCGCCTATTAGTAGGTTGATTTGTCTCAAAATGTTGGTGTAGGTATGTTGCATCAAATTGAGAGATTAAAATTAAAATAGAAAATCAAATTTATGACTATTTTATTTAAATTACTTAATGTGAAAATTTATATCTTTTTTAAATATGTACTGATATTATTATAGTCAAAACGATTTAATATCGAGGATAGGGAAAAATCAACAATCTTTTTTTCCAATGACAATAATAAAAATTGACTTTAGCATGCAGTGTTAAGTTATACAGCAATGCACTACTAAGATCATTATCCAGGTATTGCTTTTTTAAATATTGTTTTTGAAAAATTTTCATTTTCAATATGTTTCACATGGTTTTAAAACATTAGGTATGTGTTTTTAGAAGCAAGTAATATTTATATAAAACTATATCCATTCTTAACTATAATCATGTACAGTTATTCTAATTGCTCATATGAAAATAGTAATTTATCCAGAACAATTTTTTTTATAAACTTTTTTTATTATTAGCTTGGAATAATTCCAATTTGCCAAAATTTAACCCCTTTTTCAAAATATAATTACAAAAAAAAAAAATACATTAATGCTCTTAACTAATAAACTACCAAAAAAAGAAAACCTTAAAAAACATAGAGCGGCTTGAATGACAAGTTCATTTTTCCCAATTATGATGAAAATTATATGCATTTTTGTAAATTTTTTTTTTTTTATGAATTGAGTTCTTTTGTAAATTATTTTAAGTGCAATTATTATGGAACTAAAATTATTTAATGCAAAAAAATGCACTTAGCATCCCACTGAGAGCACAGCACTTTTTTAGTGTTTTTATTATGATAGTAATATGACTAAATAATAATTTTTTTTGGAATTAAATTTTTTAAAAATTTTTTTTTTGGTTTTTGTTCAACATTTTTGTTCCCAGAATTAATTTAAATTATAAAACACATTTACGTTAGATATATTGAACATGAACATTAAATTAATGTGAACGTATAATAACAAGTTTTCATCTTCTTTGCAATAAAAAGCTGACTATAGAAAGTTCATGATCTAACAACCAAAAAGGTCACGGAAAACCTTAAAGTATTACATTTTTTAAACTTTTTTTTTAACACATAAAAATTTAATCCACCACTAAAGAAAAAAAGATTTCAAAAAATATTTAACCCAATAACTTATGAATATTGGAATAAAATTTGTTAATGACTGAAAGAAACTGCATTAAATCAGCCAAATTCAAAGACTATTAAATTTGAACAGAAAAAAAAATGGAAAACTAAAATCAACGGGAGGTTCCTTTGAAAATAAATAATTTTACCGACGAACTATTATTTTTATTATTATTATTATTGTAATTGTTCTTAAGAACATTATAATGGGGTTTGCTTTTGTAATTTTGAAGTTTGTTTAACACAAATTTTGGTTATTTGCATTTCAATAAAATAAAAATAATAATAATGATAATAATAATAATAATAATAATAATACCAATAATTTATGTAATGCGATATCATGTAAATTAGAATTTAATTTACAATACAGAATCTATAAAACATTAAGAATAATTAACCTTATTATCATTTCTCTTTTAGTTAAACATGTTTACCATTTAATAAACCACCGCTTATGATGATAAACATTATATATTATAAAATTAAGTTTGTTAAACAATAAGAAAATGAAAAGTGATTAATTATTAGAATAATCATGTAATTTATTTTTATAATGTTGACTATTTTATTAAAATTATTGTTTTAATTTGCTACAATAAAAGTACAGAGCATTTATTATGCTTTAAGATTCTGAATAATGCTTTTAATAAAAATTATATATACGCAGCATAAGAGTTTATATTGGAAAAATATATGAGATAAAAATACAAATAATTTAATCAAAAGCCCATAATATTTAACAGCAAAGCGTGGAGCAAGAAAAATTAGAAAATCCATTCAATTATCTCCATGTTATGAATTGGAATTTATTCCAATATAAAACCATAATTACTGATACTGTAACAAGAAGTAACATCTTTCAGTTGGCCACAACGCTGTTTAGTGAACCTGGAGTTTAAAAATAACTACTTTGCTTAAAATATAAAATATACATACAATAATATTATCCTTTTTTACTAGGAATACTAATTAAGCAAGAAATCTCAGTTTCAATAATTCTATTTAATTCCAAAACTTAATGAATGAAATTTAACAATTATTACAAAATTACATTTCGTAAAAAATTTTCATTTTCCTTTTAAATTTTTTTTTTTAATAAATGATACTTTTTGGCTCATTGAGATAATTTTCATTTCGACAATTCCTTATTATCTCATTCAGACAATCTGATTTTTTACAATTAAATTCATTTTAATATCATGACATTTTTGTGTTTTTTTATGCTGGAATTTCAAAAAAAAATATGAATAAAAAACTATTTTCCATAATAAAAGAAAATTTTGTAGCGGATTTTATAATTAGTCACTTTGATTTTTTGCCAAAAACAGATGAAAACTAATTTTCCACAGAGCATAAAAAGCAATTTATTCACTTGCATTGCATTGTAGATTTTATATGAATTGAATGGTAATTTGATAAACAGAATAATCCTGAAAAATAAATATGGACAACAACATATGAGTTTTTATATGTTTTTATCATAAATGTATTATCAGTAAATTGTTTTTAACCCGTTATTATGAATCTCTTGATCAGAGTTAAAGATTTGTTTTGAGTTTTGTAAATCATACAGTACTTATTTTTATTATAATTAAAAACAATTTTATTTTGTTATTATTTGTTTATTTGTGAAAAATTATTCAGATGAAAATGAATATTGAAAGCCAATAAAAGATAATAGTAAAAAAAAAAAAATTTAATTCCATAATCTTGATATAAATGACAATGACGATTGAATTTAAAGCTTTCATAACTGTTGCTTTAGTTTCAAACCAATTTTGGTCATAAATCTAGCTCTGATGATTCATAAAATAAATTATGCGTAAGTCGAACTTTACATAAAACTGGAAGAAAAAATGTATGGTCAGCCATTTCTAACTTAACCGACGGTGATACAAAAGGCTTATTATTTCATGTAAATATGACACTTAGTTGAAATCACATTTTAAACATGTTATAAACAGCATTTTAAAAAAAATTAGACTTATTATTTCATGTCAATATGACACTTAATTGAAATCACATTTTAAACATGTTATAAACAGCATTTAAAAAAAAAAATTGACAACTTCTCTTATTGAACAGGATGTACTTACATGCTCGAGGGAATCGGATATAAACTGTTAAGGTTTAGACTGTTTTCATATGATTTTATGTTTAAGTATAACTTCAACATACGACTTAGAACAAATTTTCTAAAAAAAGAAAAATCTCTAAGCATACACAATATATTTAGTAATCTTAGATGAAAACTTCTTTCGAAGGAACACATTTCAATCAAACAAAACTTTTGACTCATATAAATATATGTACATAATGCATTTTATGAACAATATAATGTATACATTTTATACACCATATGTATTTTCATAAAATTAACAAAATTTTAGTAGCTATTTTTTTTTTTGCAATGATTGGATGTAGTATAGGTATACGTTCAGATAGAAATTTTAAATACAATTTCTTGGCAACCAATTCAGAAATATTTTAATTTAACATACTTGGAATTTCCGTCATCAGTTTTCACATAGCTAACGTAAACAAAAATTCCGAAAACAGGAAACTTTTTTTTTGTTTTTATAGTTATGTTATGAGAAATTAAATCTAGGAAAAATTATATGTATCACCGTAATTTTTAATATACAAAATTTAGTCTTGATTAAAATAATATAATTTTTTTTTTTTATTTTTAAATTTGATACTTATTAAATTTCGGGATAATGAATTTTATAGTTTGAATTATAATACAAAAAGGTTGTTCTTACAATCATACATATGAACATTTTAGCTTAATAAATCGAAACATGTCAATTGAAAAAAAAAGAATTTATGTTGTAGGTATTCTAAGATCAGTTATTTATATTTAATGATCCAATATTATTTTGCCAAAAGTGAGTGAGCCTGCCCAATCTCAAGTCCGTTGAATATACAATATAAATTTAATTTTAGAAAAGTTAATTTATAGTCAATAAGGACTCCCAAAAGTTTTGCTAACGATACTTAACTTAAAACTTAAAAATACATTGAGAATTTTTTACAAAAATAAAATGTGTAAGCAGCAATTTTTAAGGACTTGTCATGATCCTTTTGTCTCTCGCAAACAAAATATTTTTTGAATCCAAAATGAATGCATTTTTTGATTAATTAAAATTTTGAATTTAATGCATTTTTTTGTAAACTGAAATAAAATGGTTGAATGATTTTCTATAAATGAAAAGTAACATAAATAAAAAAAAAGAGAAACCATATTGGATTTTCGTTAGCACTTCCATTGTTCTTCTCCTCTATATATGTATTCACTAAAAACAAGAAGAACACTGCACGATTTTCCAAGAGCCATTATTAAAAAAAAAAAATGTAAAAACAAACTTCTATGCAAAATTATCTTCTTTTTATAACAAAAACAAAAAGTATGCAGAAATTCATGTTCTAATTAGAAATGAAAATAATACCACTCAACACCATAATTATTCTTTAATACATTACGCAAAAAAATAAAAATAAATAATAAAAAAAATTTATTTATTTAAAAAGAGGAAAAATTTTCTTTTTCAAATGAAATTCCTTTTTGCAACTCATATTTTAGGAAAAAAATAAAAATTGCATTTTTATGTTATTTATTTATAATGTATATTACAGTCAACTATTTGTACAGTCCAACTAACTAATGTCAGTGGGTAATATGAAGTTTATAAGTCGTTTGTGTCAAAATTTCTCTTATTATGCCTTTTATGTATTTAAATTTGACTGTTTTCATTTGACTCTAAATAAATTTAAATCAATTGGATTGTAATGACATTTGATTGTATTTTTGTTTGGCTTCATTTTATCCCGCTTGTTCGCCTCCAAAAAGAATGAACCGATTTTAATAAAATTTGATAAATAGCATTCTAGTAGAAATCAAGAATTAACGTAGGACCCCACGCAATAGTTGCTTACTTTAGATAAAATCTGATCTTAACATGGAACTTATTTACCTAATCAAGAATAACATTAACATGTAATACATTTTTTAATCAACGTATATTTTCAAGGACATCAATTTTTAATCTAATGTATTGAATCCTTCATTAATTTTTTATTCAATAAAAAAGGAAAAAACCAAAACTAAATATAGGGTTGCAGAAATGCATCCAAGCGTTATGCAACCAATCAGAATGTAGAAATACTTATAAAAAGAAATGGGGTTTCGAATTAAACAATGCATTATTAATTTAAAAAATAAAAAAAAAAAAAACATTTTTTTTGGTATATCCTGCATTTTCAAAAAAACTAAGACTTCCAAACAAAAAAAAAATAGGGCTGAAAAAATTTTACCTTGCATTAATTTAGCAAAAAAATGTATAAATGCAAGTAACCCCTATTAGTTTACGTTTTTGAAAGCCACTTGCATTTTTAAGTATTGGCGGTTTAATTTTCACAAAAAGAATAAGTAATTGAAAATATGACATTGAAAAATAAAGGAGACAAGACGCATTATAAAAATTTTGAGTGTAGATTATTATGGTTGGTGATTATGTATAACGGAAAATAATGTTATCTCGTTAAAGATAAAGTTAAGATATAGTTTATATAAATATATACTCTATATATCGATTTTATTTTCGGAGCTACGCACTGTTTTTTATATGCTTACTCTTTTGAGTAATGAAATGATTTTGAAAAAAAATCCAAAATGTTTATGAAATTTTGGTACGAACTAAGTATTTGTTTTATGAACCTATTTTATTCCGATACGATTATTAGGCCAGAATGTTGAATTAAAGAAATTGCAATGGCATACATTAATCAATGAAAAAAAATTTCAAATGATTTTTAAAATTGAACTTATCTAAGCCTTAGAAGAAATAATTATTGTATTTTTTTTAAAATTCCAAATATGCGAGTTCCGGTGTTATTATTTCAATATCTCTATTCTCATTTTAATTCTTTTTCTTATTTTTTTAAAAATGGTTAAAATAAAATAATAATGTAACTGATAGCTTTGTTCTGCGCCGACTAAGGGTAAAATATCATGTTACCAATATTAACTGAATTATGTTCACTGAGTGTAACATAATTTGAATGCATTAAGTAAATTAAAAAATTTGTTTAAACAAATTTGGTTTTTTTTTTCGATTAAATCACATCTTTAAAATGATTGAATTATAATATAAAAAAATAATAATCACAACAAATCGAAAATCCCTTTAATTCATAGAATAAATTCATATTAAACAGGTGAAACAGGGAAAATATACAGGTTAACATAGAATAATAATAATATAATTATAATATTGCGGCGATATCCTAAATTTTCTAAAGTCCTTTGGAGTCAGATTAGAAAGTCATTTAAGGTAAAAGTAAAAAAGTTTCAAGAGTCTTCGCAGTTGGATATATTTCATTCTCGAACTTCATTTTTATACAGAATGTGTATACCATGTTGATCTTAAATACTTAAGGAAATTCAAACACGAAGTAATGATAATTAAATAAATAGAGGCACTATCTATTCTATACTAAATAGAACGACTTTATATCATTCTGTAAAATCTATAAAAATTCTTAAAAAAATTTAAATCGAAAAACGTAGAAAAATTCAAATATTTTAAGTTTTATTTTTATTAAAGTAATTTTCACCTGTGGAATTCCCAAATGACTAAGAATCTTTATACTTTGAGTTTATCATTTCAAAATTTTTCACAATTTCATTGAATTTTCAACATTTTACTTATTAAAAATAAAGATATTGTCGTCAAGACTTCTAGGGGAATTTTTTTTTGTAAATATTTTTTTTTTTTTACTTTATCATTGTTTTTCACAAAATTTATTATTTTTACCATGAACAAGAAAAAAGATTTAGAAATAAATATCGTCAGAGCTTAAGTTTGGCAGACGAATCATTTTTTATATAAATATTTTCTTTCCCAAATGGGTTAAGAGTTTAAAAAAAATCAATGTAATCCTTTTCTCTGTCTGAAATGAAACTAACTGAATGAACTGAATTTTAAAATTTTTCTTTAAAATTTATTAAAAAAAAAAAAAAAATTTTTTTTTTTTAGAGGAAATAAGAAATATTATTTATATAGAAAGGATTTATTAAAATGTTAGAATCAGGACTTGAAATCGTTCGTAAAGACTTTATTAAGATAAATAAGTAGTTTACTATCAAATTCAACCTCTAGCTAGAATAGATTTGATTAGAATCGATAAATAAAGATTATTTATCAAATTAAAAGATTAAATAATATTATTTCAATAAAAGTAAGTCTCTGCAGTCGCTAAATGCGAAAAGAGACGAAAAAATAAAATATTTGAAGTAATTGTGCACACATAACTATCCCATTTAGATTCAACGAAAATTCAGAAAAAAGAATAAACCCAAACGTTGAATATGAGATTCGCTGTTTTGATTATACTTATAAGTGAAGTTCCACTTAAATCTAAAATAAAAATCTAAAATAAAAAGAATGAGGTAACTTAACTTTTTATAACAAAATATTTTTAGTATAGATTTAAAATGTTGCAGACATTTTCGCCAAAATTTTATATATAATTTTTTTTTTGTTCATATATCGAAAACTAAATTTCTATTGATGTCTTGTTTTATATTCTCAAGTGATTTTCTAGATAAAATAGCTAGTTATATAACATAAGATTACATTAACTGCATCCAGAAAAAGAATGAACATTCAAATAAAAAAAAAAATAAAAAAAAAAAACGAGAGATGTTTGAAAGGATGTTCCATAATGGAAAAGAAAATGCACTTTTGTTACATCTTTTCAATTTATCGATAAATATTTTTCTAGTTATTGAAACTTTGGGTTAAAAAAAAAAATTGTTATCTTTCGATTATTGAATTTTGTCAATATTTTTACTCTTTTAGTAAAATAATCGAAAAATAATAATGGGTTATCCTCCTAGTCATATTATTTTAAACTCTCAAATTTAAATTTAAGAAAAAAAAATAATTTTTTTCTTTGCCGAATATAGATTCTTGAACACTATTCAAATTTATAAGAACATTTTTCTGTTTTCTGATATCACGAATGGTTCAAATATTATAAGTTATATTTGAAATATAATTTTAAGATAATTAATTTATGATAATTTTTCAATTTTATAAAATTTTACTGTTTATATATATATAAATATACATCAATGACTCAATGTGATGAGATCATATTAAACGTGCTAAATGCATTTGTGGTTCGGTTTTGGAATTTTCTTTTACTGAAACAAGAACTAAATTCTGTTTCAAATAGCTCTAAAATTTCTGTTAAGTTCTCAAACTCATAGTAGCAAGCAAATTTTTTGTTGAGAAATTCTCTGAACTTATGTATTTTATCTGTCAACTCTAAGATGTAAATCACAATACAACACTATCGAATGAATAGATTTTTGTTATAATAATCACTTATTATCAATTTCACATTATAATGTTCAGACCCTTGTCAAAATTTTTAAAAACATACGGCATACATTTTGTATATATAGAATACAATATAAAAAGGCTCTTAATAAGAATAAAACAAAAATTATTATTACTATTATTATTAAAAATAATGAATTTGCAAAAATTAAAAAAAAAAAATAAATAAAAATAAAAATCAAAATATTTTTAAAATTTTAGAAAATATAACTTTTTTTTTTCTTTAACATCATTATCATAACAATAATGGATATAAGAACCAAATCAATATATATTCTAATAGAATCCCCCAATTCAAAAATTTTTAATACAAAAAGAAAATTCTTCTTTAATCTTATATTAAAATTTTACGCTTTATCATAATTTAGCTTAACTATGGAACTAGGCAATATATTCTATAGATACAAGACATGCAATCAAGATATGATTCTCGAATTTTATCTATAAGAAAATATTTAAGATAAAAAAAAAATTAAAATATGAACTAAATTTAAAAAATTTCAATATGCAATATATCACAAAAACTTTCTGCAATGTCATTGAAAATTATTAAAAAAAAAAAAATAAAAAAAAAAAAAATTATGTAAAATATATAAATAATTTTCAAATTAGGAACAAACAATAATATTTCTTAGTGTTTATGTGGTTATATTCTTATTAAAATAAATTAATAATATTGTATATATTGATATTAGGTACATAAGTTTAATTCAAAACCATAATAATGAATCTTGAAAATTAATATAAAAGCAAATAATCTAAATTTTTTTTACATACTACATATATATAACAAATACCGATGATTTCTAAATATTTATTTTCAAAATTTACGAACATATAGAGTGTGGACTTTTTATGTTGAGTGTAGCGGAAAAAAATAAATAATAAAAGAAAGAACAAAAATATATGTTTTCTTTAATTTTTAATTTTTTTTTTTTTCTTAATTTAAATTTCAATATTTACGAACCAATTTTTATTTTTCTTTTAATATGCCCTGAAAATAGAATTGACCCCAAAAAAAATAATATACCTACATTTTTTTTAACAAATAAAATAACTTTGTAAAATTGTTTCATTACATAAACCAGAAACCTGTGAAGTTAAAATATTTAAAAATTTACTACGCTAAAGTATTTCTAATATTAATTATTAAGTACTATAAACTGTAGGGTTGCAATATAATATATTGCATTGAATAATTTCGTCCCAAATTTTTGGTGCAATTAAACTATTAAATTATTTCTTTGAAGCTTTTATCAGTTTTTCTAGAAAAAAAAAATTATCCTGGAACATTAAAGTGCTACCACGACTTAAGCTAATTAAGATTGGTATTCTGTACAAATAGCAATTTATATTTATAAATTTCATGCTATCAATTTATATATTATATGCAAAATAAAATTCAGCTATAAAATTTATAACTACGTCTTTATTTTTATAGTATTTGCTTAAAACCTTGGAAACTGTTAATCTTGCTTATCTCATTTACTAGTTCAATTTGACCTGAACACATATCAAAAGATTTACAGAAAATACAGCTGCCACAGTGTTCATTGAAAATATCATAGTTCTTTGAGCTTTACTAGAAATAAGTTTCATCAAAAATCTTTTTCATTGTTGATTATTCATGATGTTTTTGTTAAGAATTGAGAAAATCTTTACAAGAAAACATATTTTTTGCAGTTGTTTTCCATTCTGTTTTAAATTTTTTTTATTTTTATTTTTTTCTATTTTAATATTAATAAAAAAACAAAATATTTATTTCTAATATTATTGATAATAATAATAAAATATAATAATAATAAATAAATAGTAGGTAACTGTTTTTTTTTTAGAATATTTTAAATAAACACAAAAAAAAAGTAAACGATATGGTCACGATTCAAAAATTGTATTTGAATGAACTTTTAGTAAAATGAAACTATGCTGTGCTGGAGAATACACTACTATGCTGCATTTTGTAACAAAAAAAAAGATATATAAATGTTTATTACTTTTTTTTTTACGATATTATTAACTCATTGATTTTATTTTTATTTAGGAAATGCTAGCTCTAAATGAAAAAAATCAATAAAGAATTGAATATTTATGTTGCGTTAAACTGCAGAAAATTTAGTTAAAAAAGAATACATATAATCAAAAATATTTTATGTTTTAAGAATAGAAGAAAATGTTGTTTAATAGAGTTGTAAGCTAATTTTTAGAAAATGTCAAAGCGTTAAATAATGTACGTCATTCGTCACCGTCTCAAAATAACTTCGATTAATATTAGATGACTTATGACTACATATTTAAAGTTTTTTTTTTTAAGTTCCTATAATCAACATGTATCCATATTTTGACTGAATTTGACTAAAATCTTATAGCTAAGAAAAATCTTTTAAACTATTCAAGTTTGTTGTCAACATAAATAAGTCACCACTTTGTAAAATATCAGAAAATCTATACATTTTATTTAAATTGGTATATATTAGATTTTAAAATTCACTAATTAAATGGAAGACTATTAATTCTTTGATTATTCGAGTTATTTTTTTTTACCTGCACTAGAGGTTTTGAAACTTTGTTTTAATTTCTAAATAAGATTCTGAAGTTTATTAAAGATTCACAAAAGAAAAAAAAAAGGACAAATAAAAAAAATAAACTTCAAATGGCCACAACTTATCATTAAATTAAAGAATTTCATTATTTTATCAATTAATTATCATTCTAAAAGCAAAAAGATGCCACAATCTTTTCCAAAATGTACATCAAAAACAATTATAGAATTTTAAGAATCATAAATTACAAAAATATGTTCTCTAATAAATTTCCATCATACAAACATATAGAAATAAATGTATATTAATACAAATGTACAGTATTCAATGTGGAATATGTATTCTGTCAGTAATGGTGCAATAAATAGCCACGAAGCAAAATTCTATGAAAAAATTCTTCTCCATTGATCATTTGGTATGCAACTACTGGACATGACCAGAATTTCTAAATATGTGCAAAACCTTAACTATTTACACAATAATTTAATGATTAAAATGATACAATAATAATCAAAAGAAAACAAGTTCTAAATATAGTGTTAAAAGATATTCTTGGTGTATTCCAAGTATTTAGACATTTAACAATTTTTTTTGTGTAGGTTCAATCTATCTTGTACCATTTTCTTTTAATGCTATTAAAAAAAATATTTCAGGTTATGGATAAAAAAATGTTTTGTTTTAAAAGTTCTAATGTATAAGAAATATCTGATTTGATACTAAGTCTTACTGGCTCTTCGACTGACAACATGATAACACATTAACAGCATAAGTTATTGATATTTAATTTTACAAAAAATTACATGTTTACGTACATAATTAATTTGTTAAGTACATATTTTTATTTGAAAGTAAAAGTATTAATACTTTTCTCGCAATAGAGAGGAAAAAAATTTTTTTTTCTTAAGAAGTCAGAAAACTCAGGTATTACATATATATAAACAAAGATCAGGAGTACGTCCACCCTTTAGGCATTTCAAATTAGCACATTTTATGACGACAATAATTTTAATATGTCTTGCTCTTGACCAGAATTGGCAAAATATTTTATCATAAAAATATTCATGAACCAAGTAAAAATAATTGGCTAAATGAAGCTATATAATCTTCTTTGATGCTTCATGATGATGTCTTTTAATATTTACTTTTGTATTTTAACTTGGTACATAATTTTTTAGTTTATATAAAAATTGATTTAATTTTTATAGAACAATGAGCATTTTTTTTTAAGATTATCATCACGTCAAATTGAGATACTTCAGAGTCCTCTACTTCAACAGTTTATCTTAATTAGATGTTTTCTGTATAAAATCAGAAATATACATAAATAACATTGAAATATTTGAAATATTTTCTGAACTTTGTAAATTAAAAAAAATCGAGCATTCATTGAATGTTCGCATATAACATATATTTTTTATGAAGATTTGATTTTGTTTGGAAAACTTCATACTTTAAATTATTATAAGTTTGTATGCGTAGGATACCGTACGGATACTTTTACGTTGGATTTAGATTTGGATAAAGATAGGGTTTAACAACTAATTAATATAAAAATTAATGTGAGTCAAAAAAATAAATGGATCCTGTACTTAATTGAATATTAATATTTCTGATCCTGGTTAATTTTACTTTATTATAAAAGATAGAAAAATATAAAGCAATTCCCCTGTATAATACTCCAACTTTCCGACTAAATAGAAAAATATAATCAAATTTTCTAATCGTCTACAGTTTTCGTATAATGAAATAAACAACATGACTATTATATTTTACTGATGTTTAATATTGACAGATGATGTTTTCACACCAAACAAAATTGCTTAAAACTTGAATAACAATAATAATTTATTTTAATGACATTAAATTGTCTATAAAAAGCATAATATTACAAAAAAAAAGTTGTAGTAAGAAGTCAAATTTTGCTCTAACATTATTATTGATAGTATAAAACTTAAAAAAAAAAAAAAAGATTTCATTACCATATTATTTATTATAAAATGTTAAAAAAAAAAATGTTTATTTTATTTACACACAAATATTTTAAATAAATTCCTAATGTACTGAACTCTATAATAAAAGATTATTTGTGTTGATAGCCAAAACTAATAAAGCTTTAATGTACTACACACAGTACACACAACTATCTACCTAAATAACATTATGTGCTGCATAAGTTTCTGTTGTTTTTTTTTTCTAGGTTTGTTGCTATTTTATTATTTC
>OZ023275.1:531069-586416 GCA_964007475.1 Hybos culiciformis
AAACGATCTGGCTGGCCTCCTATCTAATAAGCTTATAAGTAATTTTGAAATATTCAAATTTGTTTTTTTTCAACATACCCTGATTTTAATTTTGTTAAAAAAAAAAGGAACGAGGCCTTCTTAATTCTTTTTATATACATACTTTATTGTTTGTTGCAGATCTTGTTAAAGAATAAAGTCAGTATTGTTAAAAAATAATAATAATAATAATAAAAAAGACAAAAATAACTAAAATACAAGAATTACAAAATGTTAAGAAAAATGGTAAATTGAATGAAATTATATTTCAGTCTGATGATATTTTTCGGGGCGAAAGAGTGGTGGGTGGCCATCAACATCAATTGAATTTTAATGATGTGAACTTTTCCCACAAGTCTTATCAATTTTTTCTATAAAGGTTGCATCCTGTGGTAGGAAAAACATAATATTGGTTAGAGATTAGATTTAATTGTAAATAAATTAGCATTTTAATATAATAATGATTAAAATTATTATGGTTTGGGATCAATTAGCATAAATTTTATAAAAGATTAGTGGTATTCGATTTTGAATATATATATATATATATATATATATACAAATATGTATAAATTTCCTTTAGTATAAGATCTTAAAATGTAATGTAAACGTAAAATAATGTTAATATGCAAATGAATTTAAATAAATTTCCATTAAAATAAAATAAAAGGATCTTTATGGTAAAAGATATACTCTTTGTATTTTTCGTACTTTATATACGAAAAAAAAATAAAACTAATCAGCTGATTACTATTACGAACTTGTCTCCATATTATTTGATTTATTCAAGATTTTATCATTTTTAGAAATTCTAGTCGCATTCAGTTAACTTACGGAAAGAAGTTAATGATAAAATTTTGAATATTTATCAATAATTATATGATTTCAAAAGCACTAATTAAGTAGACTGAAAAACGATATTACATACTAGCACCATTTGCTAAATTCAGAAGAATTAATTGCTGAAATTGAGCGTCTCGTCAATTAATATGTTAAAAATTCCATGATTTAATTGATTTTTTTAGTTATAGTCATTGGTTAGAAAATTCATAAAATATAAACTTCCTATTCACTTTCGTAGCAAAAATTTAATATTCAATAGAACGTTTTTGTTGATAAACAACATTATAATAAATATTTCATTTTTATGTTTCTAAATTATTTTCTTCATTTGATTGTCATTTTGTGATTTGTTTATTTTGCATGTTTTTTTCTTTTGCATTCTAATTATTTATTATTAACTTTAAAGCCAATTTAGAAAATTTTTTGTGTTCAAAAGTGCCTTTCAACATTTTCAGTACTTTGTGAGTTCATATTTTGGTTCTAATCAAAAATATGTAGATAGAGGAAATTAAACATTGATGATTCTTTAATTTAATAAAAATATGAAGGTTCAGGTTTTGCTTGTGAAATAACATCTTTTAAAACCTGCTTGATTTATAATAGATAAAAATCAAAGTGAAAAACAAGAGTAAATATTCCAGCATGAAAATAACTTCTTGTTTGAAATCTGGTAAAAGTAAAGCAATATACCTACTTTGAATGCCTCTATATATATTTCTAAGCTATAAATTCAATATAAGAGACTATTTGAAAACCTTGGTATAACCATTAATGGTTTCAAAATAGTTTTTTTTTCTTTTATTTAATTTGAGCAAAAAAGTACACAAAGTTGAAAAAAAAACAATCTTTTTTGCAAAAGAAAATCAAAAGGAAATTATCGTCAACACCAGCAGTACTTTAGTGGACATTGATTAATTGATCTCTTCGATGTCATCTACACCACAAAATGCTAAAATAATTTTATTATGTGTATCTTAGTTAGTGCTGTCTGGGTTGGTCGTCAGTCAAAAATGTTTCGGTTGTCAAATAAATTGAATTTAGCACCTGATGACATGAAAAAGGAGTTTCCCACTAAGCTAAAATAAATAAAAAATTGAAATAAAACAATTTTTAGATTATTATTCTTTAACTTAAAAAAAAAAAATAAAAATAAAAGAATAATTGGTTTGTTATTTATTTTTATTATTATAATTAGATGATGATTATTTTTATTTTGTTTTTAAACTTTATTTTAGGAAAAGAAAAAGACAATTAAATTGATGTATTTCTTATTTTTGCATGCATTTCAAGCGGAAATGAATAATTGTCGAAGGAAACTGTTAAGAGATTTATTTCTTGTGTTGAAAAAAAAATTTTAAAATAAAAAGAAATTTCTTTAAAGTAAATGAAGGATACGTCTACTTAAGTTAATATTCTGTAATTAGCTTTAGTAGAAAAATAAGAAAAATGAAATATATATATAATGCCAAAAATGCATATTTTTGACTTTATAATTTAAAACTTTGGTGGCCTGACAATTGTAGTTTTTGTTCACAAACTTTATTTATGGTTATAATAACTCTTTTTGTTACTTTTCGTTACAAGAATTTTTTACTAAAAGTAATTTATTTTTTACAAATTTTAAATAAATAGTTTTTCGAATGAGTTAATTTTGATTCCAGATATCGTTATTTTAAAATTTATTAAGTATAAATATAAAATAGTATCATTTTTTTTTTTTAATCAACTCAAATCGTGAGTATATTTTATTTGAAAAAAAAAGAAGAATTTTTGTATAAATTTTTCTCATTATTATTCATCGACAAAAACAATGATTATTTTGAATGGAAAATAATCTTATGATTCAAACATTTCAACATCAAATCAAGTAAATGACGCATGAAACTATTAAAAACAACATTGTCATAAAAATATGAAATAATCATAAAATTTAACACTTATTTTTACTTTTTTTAATAATTTCGCATCGTTATGTTTCATTTCAAAAACATTAAAAGTTTCAAATAAACATAAATATTTATAATATCATTAATACCAAACCCACAACAATGATCTACATCTACATAATTATTTCTTAACAAAAAAAATAAATGAAATTATTGTCTGATGCCAATTTTGACAGTTGCATATTTTTGCACCATTTAGAGTTATATATTTTTATAGCTTTTTATTGAAATTAAAGATGAATCAACACTGCAAAAGCAGTCCGTATTATGTTAAGTATCATTTATAGCGTATTCTGGTCAGAAATGTCTATACCTCATACCTTTTGAACATAAATATCAAAAATAAAAAGCAAGATACTTCTGATAGTTGACAAATATAATAGTAGATTATTGTATATGTAAACTAAATTTGTTATTAATTAAGAGTTCTGTATACACAAAAATACATTGTCACGAGTCAATACTTATATCACGAGACCGAAGGTCGAGTGATATAAATTAACAAGTGTCAATGTATTTTTGTGTAAATACAGAACGAGTTGTATAACAAATTTTGTTTACATATCCAATATACTGTTTTAATGCGTAGGGGAGAGGTAGTTGCAAAGAGAGAATATTTTTTCTTCTCATTTTTTCTCTTTTTTTTTTTGTATTTGGCTGTATTGAAATATTTTGAGAGATATTATGTTTGTTTAGGTATTACGTAATATTTAATACGAAACATCTAAATGGTTTCATTATTTACGCTGATGCATCTAAATTTTTTCATTATATACGCTGATGCATCTAAATTTTTTCATTATTAACGCAGATGCATCTAAATGATTGCATGTGTATTGACGCATATAATACTCCATTTAGTGATCTAAATTCTATAGCACTAAATACAACATAACGATCCCCAACGCATTAAAATATATAATGTGCTCCGCCTACAGGGTAAATATTAAAATTGAATGTTTATCTTCGTATTCAGTTCTATAGTTGAGAAGGTTAATTCTACTTATTTTTCTAATTACATTTATCAATGCACTTATATCAAATCCTTTCTAATAAACATTTATCAATTTTTACTAATTTTCCTCCACTTTTTGGTACTAAAATTAGAATATACGATTCTAAAATTAGAATACGATATAAATGTAGGAAGAAGAATTGGTATCATCAAATTTTTAAAAATAAAAATATGAAGGGTTTATAACTCATTATGAAAACAAAGATAATTTATTGATCTATAAAAATATAACTATTATACTAACATAATCTGTATTTAAATAAATGATCTAAATAATAATTTTTATTACAGCGCCTGTAATTATATTTGTTTTTCACCAATTTCTATTATAAATTTATTATCATATTATATACATTGTACATTTTATCTCATAATAATTTTAGTTCTTTGTTCAAACATAAATCAAATAAAATTTTATCTTTAGGTATTTAAAAAAGTAAATTTAAATTTATTTTGATTTTTGTCATAAAAATTCACTATAATTATGCATTCAAACGTATATAATCCAAATTGCGGTAGGTATAACTATATTTTATATGTGGAGCACATGTTTATATGCTTTTAAGTACTGATACATATTAAAATTATTATAATTAAAAAACGACGATACTGAGGAAACTGGACTTAATTAGATAAGCTCAGATTTACCTCACGGAAATATGATTTGTGTACACGGTATTTGATATTATAATAATTTTAGTAATATTGATAATAAATTAAGTATACAGTAACGATGAATAAATCATCTAAAATTAATGTTTTAGGTCACTATTTTTCCCCAATGGGAATTTGTCTAAAAATTTACGGTTTTTATTTATGGTTACCAGTTACTTACATGACTACATTTATACATACAGATTACTTTGTCAATAATAAAAATTATACTAATTCTCAGTACATTTTTGTTTGCATAGCACGCATAATTTTAGTTAAAAGGACACATCGTAAGATGTGACAAATAAAATAAGTCAATAAAAAAAAGTCATAAAATAATGGCACTGGTATAAGACATAAAATGAACATTATTTTCAATTTTTAATATATGAAATAAAAACTATACTTCAAATTTAATTTTCTTTTTGGGTTGATGATTATCGAAGTGCAATTAGATCGGGCATAACTATATAAAAAAAATTTAAGAAAATAATATAATAATTAAATTAAGTAGTGAACTATTGTGTAAGAAAAAAAAAAGTTGAAATGATAAATATTGAGTTAAATAAAACTGATACTGAAGTTGTAATTGTTTTCTGACCATCTAATTAAAATGAAACAAAATTATCCAAATCAATTATATTTTTTTTTATTATGTATGTAATATACAAATTTATATAAAATCTATAATAATAATAAACGCCTTGATCTGTGTAGTTCCGTGGAAAGAGATCTGTCATTTGAACATTTGACTGTAATTACATTTGACTATATAATTATACCGCACTGTAAATACATTTGACTGTAAGTTAACTGTTAGTTTATATTTGACTGTAATTTTATTTAAGTGTTTTTTTAAAATTAAATTTGGAGTAGGGTCAAACAAAAATATCGGCAATAATGTCTTTACAGTCAATTTTCCGCTCCCGTTTTTCGTATTTAAAAATTATTTTAAAACTTGTCTATGGATTATTCAATTAAAACTACTCTTTTTGAAATGTCATTTTCTTGGATAAAAAAATATAATAAAAAATAATTGTGGCACAAACCAAAAGACGATATGCGCATCAAAAAAGTTACAAAAAAAAAATGTAAAAAATTGGAAATTATTCTGATTCGAAATGAAAATTCTCAGTTATGTGTGTGTTTTTTTTTTTTTTAATTTTAGAAAACCTGTCCATTATTTTTCTGTATGTCATTTTTTCTTTTTCAAATGCTTATTCTTTATTTTTTTCTTTTTGCTAAATATACATATATATTGTATGTATCTATAATATGTATAGTTAATGTCTTCTTGACTGGTTTAATTTTTTTTATGTTTGTTTGCTAAATACTTGTTTGGAAGAAATGCACGCTCGCGTTTTTCTTTTTTTTGTTAATTTGATTTTTTTTTTGTATTAAATCGAAGTGAAAAGTCAAAATGTTAGTTTGTTATTCTTCTTTTTTTTTTTGTGAATTAACGAAAATAATAATATCAACCGATAAATTTTTGTAAATGCGGATTAAGGAAGAAAAAGATGGACAAGAAGTGAACGGTTTTTAATATATTTTTTTGTCTTAATGCTATTTGACCAGAGAAGACATCATAGCTGTATTTCTTATGATAGCGGCTGCTGCTTTTATAATAAGAAAAAAAAAATATAAATTTTCATAACTGACTCCTCAAAGTAAAATTAGATGATACTAAATTTTATCTCTTGAAGAAAATTGCAAACACAATTCTGAATTTGGAGTATGAAGACGAAAATTTTATATACCATTTACTATTTTATGATGTCCTATTAGGTAAAAGTATATTTTTTCTCCCACTGAAGAATCAAAGATTTCTTGGTGGAAGGTTAACATTTACTAGTTGTGAAAACTACATAAAATCTGCAGATATTTTGTGGTTATATACATATGTGAGATGTTAGATTCCGTTTTGTATTGAGTGAGAAATAATTCATTGTATCTATTTTTTAATTATGTTGGAATGCCTAGTAATTTTCTTTCATAAAAGTAAAACTATAATAGAAATTATATAAATCAAAAATAGTAGGTAAATAATTAAAATATTTATTTATTGTAAAATTTATTTCTAAATTATTTTAAACCTAATTTATTATAACATCGTCATTATAAACTTTACCCATTTCTGTAAAAAAAATGTACCTTTTCGCGTGCACCTTATAAACATCAAATAAAAAAATAAAGTATCTCTGATTCCTTAATAATGTCCAATTGTATATTATAGAAAAAAAAAATAATGCACAGCTAGAGCTTCATGCTTTCCAGTGCACCACAGAGAAATGCAAAAAAAAAAAAAATTACATAGAAAAAAATTTTTAATGTCATTTCAGGCGACCTTATCATTTGAGATGATATGGTTCAGTTTGAATTGTAAAAAAAAAAAAAAAATTACATACCTATATATATGTATTTGGATTTCATGATTTTTATTAAAAGGAAGAATTTGTATTTTACAATTTTATTTTTTATAAAATGTAGGTTGCTTAAAATGAACTATGATAAATTTCAAGGAATCAGAATTCAGGATCTCTATTGGGAATCTGTCTGACTGTACAAATAGATAGTACAGTTAATTTATACAAATATTGAATTTATATTAGAGATGGATATTGAAATAATTTATATTTATATAAGTTTTGTAAGAAATTTGAAGAAATTTTTTAGAACGCAGCGCGCCGCCGTTTGTTCATTCATTGATTCATATAAAATTTATAATAAATATATGTTAAAAGTATAGTATAATGGCAGCTTTATAAAGTGTTCTTCATTTAATATTTAATGCATATAGTTTATTTCAATATACTTAATAGAAATATCTATGTATACAAGATAACGTATATATTTTAATTGCATTTGTGTAATAAACCCTTAAGGCAGTTATTTTTAAAATTTTATTGAAAATAAATAAAATTTTCCTATTTCCATGTTTAAAAACAGTTACTTGATAATTTTTTTAAGAAAAACCTAAAGAAATTAAGAATTTCATCGCTGTATAATCGGAATAGCTTGAAATTTGAAAGCAATTTTTTTTTGTATTATTTGTTTGTGAAATTAAACAAAAATGTAATCAAAGTTCGTCACGAACTATTAGAATTGTGTCTATGCGATATGGTTAACTGTCCATCAGAAATGAAATATTGAAAAAGGAAAAAAAAAACTTAATCTTGAATTTTCTTTTTTTTTTAGTTTTTAAATAGTACATACAAAATTTCTTTATTTTTATGTTCGTATTTAGTTTACTATGTATACTTTTTAATGTTATTGCAAGCTATAAAGATATAGTGTATATTTGCGAAATCAATTAATAGAATCACAAATGGATTTTAGAGCTTTTTGACTACGAAGAAGTCTTTTGGTGTGTTAAGCACTAATATCTGTGAGATTTTCTCTACGGAATTAATTATACATTTTAATTTTCACAAACGCATTTATCAGCAAAGTTAGTAAAAAATTATCCTTAACATTTGAAATTGGCTTTAATATCTTTAAGTTTTTATCTTGAATTAACGTAAAACTACTTACATGATTATTAAAAAAAAACTTTGGTTCAGCCAAATCGAAATGAAAAAAATTTAACGTTAGTTGGATCAGAAGATTAAGTTTTTTTTTGCATAATTATAAGAAGGTTTGTATTTTTGATTTTTAAAAAGTCCCCACATTTCTCTTATCATGTTTTATTCGATTGGGTCATAATCCTATTATGCGATTAGTTCCTTGCGCCGTCTTAGACTATTAGTCTGTAATAAAATAAATTTTATCTGAATAGAAATTTACGTCGAATCAATAATTTGTATGTATATCGAATCAATAATTATATATCAATGAATTTTCATTGGTTTTATATATGTTTATACATAGTTACAATTGTAGAAATATTTATAAATAAACTTTCAGGCAATATTATTAAGTTACATAATAAAACTTTGGATCAGGGGTCATAATTACGTAGCAATTGATTGAAGATTAAAAACAAAAAAAAATAAAAAATTTCTCAGTATTAATTAATAAATTAACCAATTAAATGAAAAAATAAAAATATAAAAAAAATAAAATTTAAGTCTTGAGAAAATTTTTATGTTTTCTAAAATAGTCAATAATATTTACTATATAATAACATTTTTAATCAGATTTTGGTAAACAAAAAAAGATATTATTTCTCATTTCTATAATATCATTTTATTATTATATTATTTTTATTATCTTACAGTTTTTAATGACTATATGTATATTGTATATATATTTTTGAATTATTATTATTATTATATTTTCTTTCGTTGAAAATTAATTTCTATAATTTTTCTGTAAGATTTTCCTATATTACACACTTTCATCAATACAAGAATTAATAAAAGTCTTAACAGTTAGTTAAAATATAAAATTTTTTTTTGAAAATGAAAATCGAGTTTTGTGGTTTTTTTTTTTTGAGTTTTCTAAATGCGGTTAGTATTTTTTTTTTGCATGGTTTACGTGTATAAGATTAAAACAAAAATAGTTGTAAACTTTTATTGTTGCAACAAAAGAACTAAAAAGGATTATAAAATAAAAAATGCCAAACATTTGAAGAGAAAAGATTCAAAACATATTAGTGAATAAGAAGTAAGTGTATAACTGAAGAACAATACTTTGGGCTTGTTTAATATAGCTCAATATCGTTCGTGATAACCCAACAATTAAAAACTAACTAAACTAAACTTTAAAAAATTGAAATTTCTCTACGGATTATGAATTAGGAAAAGAAAGTTATTGAAAGAAGTTGATAATTATGGTATTCAGGTACAACTAGTTGTGTGTGAATGTACTTTCCTTCCTTCGAAAATATTGCTTTAAGGTGGTAGCTGTGATCAAGCCATCAAAGAATATATTGTAAAATTTTTACTAGAAAATATTTTTTTTTTAAATTTCTTCGAATCAATAAAAATTAAAGTATAAAAAAATTTTCGCGCCATAATTAAATAAACTTCGGAAAATAATTTTTTTTTTTCTATAATGTTAGTACATCTATTTTTATTCTTAGCATCACATCTTATTGTAAATTCCTTTATTTATATAAAAAAAAAACTATTAGATGGAATGTTGCAGCATGAATTCATAACAAAAGTACATATATATATGTATATAATTTTTTTTTATTGGTAAAATTCTTTTATTGCAAAGAAGAATTGCATGCAACCTTAAGATTTGATCTTTTTCATTGCAGAAAAAAAAAATAAAAATAAAAACTAAAAAATTAAAACTATTGGACATGAAAAACTGATTTAAATCAGCAAACATAGAATATTAAATGGATTCAATAATTACCATCATTAATAATTTTTCTTTTTTAATGTGAAAATAATTTTTTTTTTTATATATATATAATATGTATTAAAAAATAAAAAAAAATCTATACTTAAGTATATATATAACTTCAAGAATCATTTAAAGAGATCTGGTTGCATTGATTTAATGTTTTATTAAATTGGTTGGAAAATAAAATCGAATTTAAAAATATGAAAATAAAATTGCAATAAGAAAAACGAAAAAAAAAAATAAATAAAATTATTGAAAATATAAATCGAATAAAAGCGAATAATAAAAAAAAAGCAAATGAAAATCTGGGAATTAAAAATAAATGTTTATTTTTTTTTTTATTATATTCTTCTTTTTCATCTCTGAAGAAGGATTTACGATCGGTCTTAACACAGATTTTTTCATTGCCTTTTAATGCTTTTTTCACCAGTCATTTCGGTAATGATAAAATAGGTACCATGAAAACGGATTTTCAAACAAATGATTGTTTTTTGGCTAACAAAATTGACAATTTACATAAATGTAATATAAATTGAAGTAAAACTAGTCTTTATTTAATTGCAAAAAACAAAAATTAGTCCTTTTAAAAATAGAATCTATGTAGTTTTTCTCTGCATTTCGTTTCTGATTCAGCTCTATATAAATATCATTACTGATTTTCTCGAACCTACGAAACTAAGTATCACTTTTTGGTATTTTAATATCAATACGGAAGTTCAGAGAGGCTTTTGAAAAAATCTTAAAGATAATCACAAAATAGTAGAAAAAAGTTATTTTAATTAGATTCTTAATTAAAAATTATACAAGATTACAAGTTCAAAATTTGTCTCGGTAAAACATTTTTGTTTTTTGATCTGCATTTTTTGATAATGACTCGAGAGTAAATTTTTGGTTGGAATTATTTTTTCTCAATACATTTTAAAAAGTCCTTTTTTTGGTATTTTTATTTTATGAAATATATTCATATCAAAGATTTAAGATCTAATAGTACGACTCTTATTTTACAAAACCAAAACAAAACGAAGATTTTATTTGAATTTAGATTACATAGAAGCATATAATAAAGAAAGATAACATAATAATAATATTTTTTATCGAGAATTTTTTAAAGTGTATATAAATTTGCGATTAAAAAATAAAATAATATTGACTAGGAAAGAAATAAAAAAAAAACCTCAATAGTAGTAACAACTTTTTTTTTATTTTTGATTATAATCCGAAATAGAACTTTACATTTTTTTAAGAAGAGTTTAACCTGAAATTGTTTTATTTTTTTTTCTTGTTTTTCTTTTTATAGATTTGTGGTTTTCGATGAGGATTTAAAGGAAAATAACAATGCATTTTTATTTTGCAATATTGGTATTATTATTATTTTTTTTGTTTTATTTTTTACATCCATCGACTAGGTAATTAAAAAGGTATTAACAGTGTGAAAACAATATTGAAAAGATTAAAATACATGGTTTTTTATTTTTAGATTTTAATTGGAAAAATTAAAGAGAAAAAAAAAATATGTAAAGATAATAAATGAACAGAATAAAGAATTAGGAAATAAATAAATTTTGTGTATATAAAGTTTTTCAATACCGGTATTAAAAGCTTTAGTATACTGACTGGCATTATGAGATTGACAGTGACTTGACCTAATTTTATACATATAAAACTTAATTTTGTGTTTTAAGCTGAAAAGCGGAAAATTGCGTATTTTTACTATTTATTTATTTTAATTTTTTTTTTTAAAACTTATAATGGTACTTGAAAGGTTTAAAAAAATAAAATAAAATTGTGCACATTAATGCGGTAATAAAGTTTTTATTTTAAAAAAGTTGTAGGTGATATCTTGATAAGTACTATATATGTTTAAATCTTGGCTTTTAGAAAAAAAAAAAAGTTAATGCATATAAAAAGCGTGAATCATATGATTCTTAACAACATGCTTGGATTCATTTTCTAGCAATCGACTTTAATGGATATTTGGTTGTGAAGTTAGTTCCATATTATATACAGAAATAAAATTTTATAAACTCAAGCTTTCTTTGGAGCAAATTAAAGACTTGTGAGGAATACAAAAGCTCGGATATTAATTCCTTTCAAACAAATATTTTTAAAAGACGGCACAATAGGTCCTTTTACATCTATTTGTCTTTTTCCAATAAATTTTTTTGTAAAAGTGCTAAAATGTATTTTATAATCAACTTAATTTGTTCCTTTTGGATACTTTTACACTTTTAAACCAAAAAAAAAGTGCAATTATTTTCTTTAGAAATCTACTTAACATTTTAACATTATTCAATCCCCTCTTAAGACTTGTAATTTTATTTCATCTAAACAAGAATGAAAAATAACACCAGACTAATTATTTAACTGAATTGATTTCAAATAGTTTGGATTTTTGAATGAAATCCGCATTGTACGATCTACGGCGAATTGGATATTAGGATTCAATGTCAATGTCGAATAATCGTATAATAATCATTCATACTGTTTTTAAGCAACATTAGAGATTAACATTAGAGCAACTTTGAGATTAAAATCCGTCGTTATTAAAATAAAATTAGCTTTTACTTTTCTTATTGCACACTCAAGGTAATTAATTTTTAAGAGAGCTCAAACAAATTTTTTTTTAAGAGAAATGTATATTATATTCGAAATTTCTTATGTTCATGATTATGCTTTTATTACAAGCATAGAAAGTAGTGAGCATAAAAACAACATAAATGCGTGAATTTTTTTTTTCTCTCACATAATATTAAAAATCTCAATTCAAAAACATAAATATTCTACTAAAATGACATGACTTTTTCTCTATCTCTGATTCTGATAATTTCTCTGGAGTGAAATTTTTATCATTAGCACTCAGAGTAAAAAAAATAAAATAAAATAAAAATTATTCTTTAACTTTTATATTTTATTTTTATTTATTTATTTTTTTTGAACATTGAAATAAAACATTAAAGGTGCTGCAAACTATAAAGCAGCATATGTGAAAATGAGATTTACATTTTTTTATGTGTACTTTTTTTCCATAAAATTTTTCTTCAATTTCTAACAAAAATATTTAGTTATATTCAATCGGTCGTTCAGATCAGAAGTGTTTTTAGGACGAAAAATCTATACGTAAATTTATTACAAAAAGAATAAAAAACATAAAAAATAAAAAATAAAAATTAAAAAAAAAAAAAGAACAAAAGTAAAAATGTAAAAGAAGAGATACAAATATCTTAAAATTTTTTTTTGTTAATTTCATGAAAAATTAATTTTTTTAATTTTAATAATATTTTTGTTTGTTGGTAAACAAAAAAAGAGGAAAATTTTTTTGTTTTTTTTTTGTTTTCAAGAATTTTGAATAATTTCGAATGTTTGCAAAAAAAAAAAAAAAATTTTAACACACAAAATAAAATATATAATAAATATAATATATATTTATATAGAATTTTCTTTAACAAAAAAAAAAAAAGGATAAAGTTTGTGGAAAAAAACATTTTTTTTTCGTTATTAAAAAAAAAAAGAATTCATAAAAATGAAATAAATAATTTGAATGAAGCATTTGCAAAAAAAAAAATAAATAAAAAAAATTAATAAACTTTTTCATAACAGGAAAAGAATTCTCATAAATTAAAAAAAAATTATGAACAAATTTTTTTTTCAAAATAAAACAAAAAAAAAAATAAAAAATAAATAAATAAATTTATGCACAGTGCATTTAACAAAAAAATTAAAATAAATGAAATTTCAGAAATTCTTAGAATTAAAAAAAAAAATTAAAATAAATGTAATAATTGCAAAATAAACGAAAAAAAAGAAAAGTTTTAACAATTTTTAAAAAAAATATGGAAAAATAATTAAAAAAAAAACATAAACAAAACGGAATAAATTTATTTTTTTTTTATGTTTTTCAAATAAAAAGAGGAAAAACGCTGGAAAATAAAAAGGTAAAAAAAAAAATGTATATTCATTTTAATGTTATTTTTCTCATTGATTTTAATTTTTTGCACCTTTGTTAGAAAACCGGAAAATATTAAAACCTGTTGATTTTTCCACGTAAAGTAAAAAAAATTGCTTTTCTTTTTTTAATATTAAAACATTTAAAATTAAATTTTAATTTTTTCTCAAAATTACATTTATCCAATAATAATTATGACAGGATGACATTTTTTGTTTGACATTTATGCAAAAAAAAAAAAAAAATGTATATCCTGAAGCGGATTTTCAGAGAAAACTTGATTGTTTATAAAAAATTTTGAACTTATTAAAAATATCAAAAAATTACATGCAGTTTCCTGGGTATCACTAATTAGGCCGTTATAAATCTAAGGCCGTTATAAATCAAGTTAAAACAGAAGAAAGAATCGGCAACATATAGGTAAATAGAAATTCGGGTTGGAAAACTGCAATTGGCCAAATGTAGTTCAATTAAATCAACCAACATTAAAATCATGTTTGTTCTTTTATTTAATAATCACCTTTTTGTTTATCCAATAATAATTTTCAAATTTTGTTAGAATAATATTTGTCTTAGAAATTTTTATTTGTGTTTTATTTCATCACTTTTATTTATTGTAATAAAACTCTATTTAACTTTAAAAGTTTTTACATCTGTATCTATTAAAAAAATATTTAAAGAGCAATTTAAAAACACCTGTAGAATAAAAAAAAAAAATTTTGATAAAAATTCCTCCGAATTCTAATTAACTTGTGTAAATATTTAAATCAGTGTTGTGTCAATAGCTAATAGTCGGTCTTTTGATCTATAGAGAGGTTTTTTCATTAACTTATGGTATTATGTTATACACAAATATAAAACCACTAAGCTCAGTCAAGCGATAGTTTCTTAATTAGGTATATGCAATGCAGAATTGGTAGTTATATTTAAAAGTTTTCATGCCAAAACTCATGTTAAAGACTGAATTTAAGTAATTTACTTAAAAATTAAAACTATGCATTTCAAAAAACTTGTATTATCGAAAACTTATATTAAAAATACTGATTTTTTCAAAATTTTATTAAAATAGTTATGGATTGATAAAAAAACTGAAACGAATGAATTGTCGATGACATTATATAGAACAAAAACTTATAAATCAAACAAAGAATTGGCTCCAAAATCAAACAAAAGTGTTACCTTGGCCAGGCAAATAAATAGAGTGAAATAAAGCAAACTAGAACAATAAAAAATTAAAAATATAATTTTTTATTTTAAATAAACAATAGTTTTTTTTGTCAAGATAAAGCTAGGCCAAGTTCATTTTTAAAACTTTCAAAACTTTCGAGACTATATACAGTGTAGTATGAGACAGTATAGAAAGCTTTTCTTTATAAAATACATAATTTCAACAAAAAAATAATAACATAAACGAAAAATTTAAATATTTTATCAAACTATTATAATAAAAATTTTCAATGCCAATCAAATTCATAATTGTGATAAAAACCATTGCTCAATATTTATTATATCAAGATTTATTATATTACACTGTTGTCGTTTAACAGCCAAATATTTATTTTTACCAGATCCCGGCATGTTTTCCAGCTTTTGTTGCAAATACACACTTGAAAAAGTTTCAATGAAAAGTTTAAATTTTTAAGCTTATTATTCACAGAATAGTCTTTAATTTTACAAAAACTGTTGGTTTGCCATCTTTTCAAATTGCCAAATTTTATATTAAGCTGTTTTAAGAATCAAAGTTAAATTTTTATAAATTTAAAATCATAACTTTTAAAAAGGAAAATTTAAGATTAAAATATAAGCTGAGTTCAAAAGAAAGTATCGGAATCCATTAAAAAAGGAATACAAAAAAAAAAGGCAAAATTCAATTTATTAATTAGTTTTATCAAAAAATTTAATTAAATTGTAAGCCCTTTTTTTTATTCACTGACAAAGTAATTTCAAAACAATATATTTTAATTTGATCCCAAAAAAAAAAGAGTATTTTTTTTTTTTCGAGAAAATGGTACAAAGTTTCCAATTGTTATTAATTTGTCAACAAATGCTTATTTCATAATTCATTATAAATATATATTGTAAGTAGGTTAGCGTAAACTTAAAGATGTGTTTTGTACTGAATTTTTTTTATCGCAATTCTAGCTGAAAATTAGTTCAATAAATTTATGTATTTTTGTAGGTTTTTACAATTTTATTCCTTAAACGGCCTAGTTGTGCATAATTATGTACATAATTAAAATTCGAAAAAAAAAATTACCTAGAAAAATTACTAACTCCGAAATTTAATTCTTACTTAAAAAAGTTAATTCTTATTTAAAAACCATTTCATATCTATAATTTATACCTCTATAACTTAAGCGGTTTAACTTTAATAAAAAATAAAAACAAAAAATAAATTTTTTTTTTCTTTGGAGGTTGAATTCAATTTATCAAAAACCTAAATTGCGATAACATTAATAATAATTTTTCCTCAAAATAAAAGGTTCCCTTTTTTTTTCTTTCTTATAACATTGAAAATCTATTTTTAAGAAAGATTAAATTGTCACGATGAATATTTAATTTCCAAAATAAAAATATGTATATGTATATAATAAGTATGTATTAAAAAAAAAAAAAACAATAATAATAATCTCAAAAAACATATTTTATTCATTTTAAATATAGATAAGTAAAATTGTATCTTAACGACAAGAAAACAAAGAAGAAAAAAAAAAAATAATAATAATAAAATAAAAATAAACAAATTTTGCGTTCATTTCAATATCTAAAAATATTTTTCATTACAAGCAAAATTTCATACAATATTATATACAAAATAATAATTCTAATCAAAGAGAAAGTGAACATAGGTCGGCATTTAATTTCCTCAAATTTATTACATTTTTGTCGTATATAATTCAATTGAAATAAATTCTTTTTTTTAAATATTTCTAATCGAATTTAACATTTAACTTATATAATTCGTTCTATATTTATATAAGATGTCTTCCACTCTTTTTATATCAGTCAGGTATAAAATGTGTGTGTGTAAGATATTAACACAGAATTTTATAATAATGTAGCTCAGACATTTTTGGGTATATATTGACTACACAGTACATACTGTTCTCATAGGCTTCCAACTTATATTTTCAAAACGAGTTGTGGCATCATTTTAGATTTGAAATTTGTTAACTTGTTTCTTCGAACACTTTTTGAACGAAATGTAATTGAAAATTAACCCTATCACCCATATCAAAATAACAATTTAATATTTTTCATTATCCCGATCAAAAGGATACAAAAGGATACATTTGACATATATCACTGTTAAAATCAAGATGACGGTTAAATTAATTCCATATGAAAATTATTCATTATTTTATATTATATTTTCCGTCCGTTTTAACGTTATAATTTTATATTAATTAATGCACGTAATCAAAATTTCTTTTTTGAATGACATGGAGCATTGTGACAAACTTTTGGGTTAACATTTTATACAAAATGTCTCGAGATGAATAAAAGTGAAAAGTGAAGTGATCTAAAACCACATAAAAAAAATAAAATTATTAAAATACAATTTTATTAACGAAAATATAAAAGTCATTAATCATTTAAGAAGAAAATGAAACCGATGAAATTGAATACTTGGTGTGGTGTTCTTATTATTCTTGTCTGCATGGTGAATATTGAATTTTTTTTTTCACTTTTTTTTTTTTTAGAAATATTTTAATATTGTATAAATTTTCAATGAAAGTCTAAAGAGACTTAGACTGTAACATTTTAATTTTCCCTATTTTGTGATAAAGAATAACACATTGAATAAATATTATATTATAAAATTCATACCGAAAAGAATTTTTCATTCTGTGACCTTTTTTTTTTTTTTTTATATATATTTTTGATGAAATTTTATGAAAAATAAAGTTTTCTTTTCAATTAGAAAACAATTTTTCACGGTGGCGCGCGAATAACATCAACATCATGAAAAATGAATAAAGTTTATTTTTTAAACAAAACAAAATGATAAGTTAAAATTGGTTAAAATTTAATAAAGATTTCCATTTTATTATATACAACATAAAAAACTAAGTGAAATTTTCTAAACCACTTATATGAAAGTGAATTTAAGCACTTGTACGAATATTAAGTATTAATAATTTCTATTTTATTAGAACTACATTTTATATTAATGAAAAATTATCACCTAAGTAGAGAAATCTTATTTTAGCAGAACTATCAAAAATATACTTTTTTTAAACAACTCAGTATGGCTACAAGGAATTAGATTAGATATAGGTAATACATATTATCGTACATCTACGGCGCACTATTTATAGTTGTTTCTGTATTATTTTAACGGCACTCTTTCAACACAATTTCAACGCCTTCAAATTTTTCTTCCTTTCTAGCCAAGTTGTTTTGCATTATTATTCTCGCACTGATAAAACAATAAATATTTCGCTTTTTGTAACCCTAATTGAACAATTGATGCAATAAATTATTGATAATTTAAACAAAAAAATATTTGTAAATAATTAAACAGCTGGATAATATACCGAATTGTAATGCATATATATATGCAAAGTAGATTGAAATTCATAGAGACAATAATTTTAACATTGGATAAATTTTGTGATAATAATAAACTTTTCCATCTGCTTGCTTAAAATTACATATATATTCTTAATTGTTTGAAGAAAAAAAAAACGTCTAAAGTTTTTTTAATTTTTTTTTTTATATTTTCTTTGAATGATGTAAAATAATCTAGACGATTTTTCTTCGTCTCTGGAATATCAATTACCTGCCTTATATAAGAAAAAACAAAAATTAACTTAAGTAAGTATTTTTTTTTATTTTCAAATTTGCATTAAAAGCCATGTACCTCATAATAAAAACGATAAAAAAAAAGAGTTTAAACAGCGTATAATATTTTTATTTAGAAAGTTTTTCTTTCCTTACTGCGGAACAAAATATTTATGTAATGTAGTTACTTCATTTAAAATATTTTTTTATTATAATAATTTAATTTACATTTCTTATGTAAATATTAATTTAATGTTAATTTCGAATTGGTTTAAGACTAATTTAGTCTGTTTTTTTAAACATAAAAAAGATCGTAATAATACTTAAAATACGAATGAAAACAACTATTATTGTACAGTAGAATATGTACTAGTATGTGCTTCATTAAAATAATCTAGATAATAAAATACCAAAGCTTATAATTGTAATTACAGGTAAAAAAATTAAAGTACAAGCTCGTATTAAGAAATGAACTGTTATTTTTGAAAGTGGTATAAGTCCATTTTTTCATGTATCATTTTTTCATGTAAATATGGAGAGAAGGTGGCTATATCTTACTAAAATTACTATTAACTCATTTTTTTTAAAAAGTGGACTTAAACCACTTTCAAAAAAAACAGCTCAAATATTGAATGCATTTTCTTTATACTTATGTTAATTTAACAACATTAGAGTTATACTTATAAATTAATACACTAAAAAAAAAAACTCAAAATCATAATAAAAAACTTATATTTGATAAAAAAATTAATGAACTCCCTTTACGTTATAATGTTATAATCAACATTTTTAAACAATTTTCTTTATTAAGAAATTCAATAAAAATTCCAATCGAAAGAGGCGAGCCTTAAAAAGAAAAGTATATTTAAATTATGCAATATTAGAAAATTATTGTTTAATCAAACAGGAAAAAAAATGCTAAGAAAGTAGCTTTCATTTACCAAAATTGGAAATAAAATAACCAAAATGGTTCTCGATTCTATTCTATTGGGTAATAAAAACCATTTAAATTAATTTTCGGAGAAATAAAATACAAAATGAAATTAAGTCAATATTCTCTACAAAAAAAAAGAAAATTTAGACAATTTCAAAATATCTTGGGTTTGAAAAACAATTTAATTTCAAAAGATAAAAAAAAATTAAAGAAAAAAATATTATCAACTATAGGAACTATATTATCATTTTAGAGATTTCAATTCTAAATAAGAATATTATCATAACAAATATTTTCATACAAGTATTAACCCCTAGGCTTCTAGATGCCTTATTTAAAAACTCAGTGCCGTGTAGGTTTTGTGGTTAAATTTACATATTATGTTTAAGACACCTGAAATTTGAAATTTATAATATGTACTTAAAGACATCTTAACCTCCAATTATATTAGTTTGAGTCAAAAGTGTCTTAAGGGTCATTAGTTAATTATAATATTCTTTGTGGAGTAAATTCTAAGTTATCATGTCACTTTAATAATTACGAACTTTTACTTTAAGAAGTTCCTAGTTTACTGTGTATTTTATTACAAATTAGAATTGATCAAAAATCTATCTATTCTTATAAAAGTTTTTCATGCTAAAAGGGGTGTTGAAAGGTTGAAAGTGAAAAATTGTTCTACATTATGTTTGGGTATAAAAAAAAGGGACGATAGGGTTCAATATTTGTTTCGCAAAAAAAGGGGGATAAATTTATTTTAACAGAATATTTAATGTAATTTATGTTTAATTAAAGGTAAAGAAGTTCTTACATTGTAAATGTGTACATAACAAAAGTTAATTATTTTATTGTAAATGATGATTTTATACTCTCTACAATATATTTATATTGTATGTAAGCGTTAAGAGTACATTCCTATTATTTTTTTTTTATTTTTAATTTTTTTTTGTTGCCTCTACGAACATAGTGTATATCTTGATGAATTAAAAGTTAATTAATAATTAATGATATCAAAATGTAAATGGTGTGTATGTACATTTAATAAAATTAATTTGTTATATAATTGTATAGAGAATTGTTAGATAAATGTTTATCACTTTTATTTAATATAACAACCATATGCCTAATAAATATATATATTTATATCACTGCACAACACTTTAGAAATGTAACATATTTGTTGTACACACAAAACTGATTGAAGGGTTAAATAATAATAAAATACATTGAAATCAATATAATTCAATGGAAAAAACTGATTAAGAGATGTATCACTCTGTTCAATTAATTAGTTATTTACGTAAATATTTTATAAAAAGAAATTTTATCCTATTAAATCTTTAATTCGTACGGTCATTGATCGGATATAAATTAAATACAGAAGGGTATATTCATTAAAATCTTTTTTTCATAATTACTTTTTTTTATTATACTTACGCATTTCAAGTTTAAATTCGCTCTGGATTTTGTTTTTATATCAAATTCTGCACTTTTTGTTTTTTACATAATTAACCTCCATTTATATTTAAACAAAGTTATAGAATACTAGTACGATACGAATGTAAATTTATTCACCACAGCCAATTCTCACGATAAAACTATATTATAATTAGTTATTAAAATTTAAAACTTTATGTATGCTTGGCATCGTTGAGTGCTTTGATTTTCTTATTCTGGCTTTAAAGTATCCGTGATTGGAATTCAAGTTAATAAAAGTTAATAGATAGTATACGATTATTACACAATAATTTAATTTACATACGAAATTAGTGTTATGACTAAAAATTCCTTAATATAAAAAGTAAAATCTGAAACGAAAATTTCCTACAATTGCAAAACAACAAAATTTAATTCAAATAATTTCGTATAAGCTTTCTTTAAAATCCTTAATTTTCCATTAAGCTTCAGGGTAAATTAAAAAATCCTATATAATAATAATGTGCTAAGAGCAACTAATATGATAATATTCAATTAAACTTTGTTTCTACTGATCTCAGACTTAAAAATATAATTTCTTACCATTATCAAAAATGTGCAATTTCTACAACTGTTACATTTTCTAATAAACACCATTTTGTCTGTTTGAATTTTTGTAATTTTTTTTGTGTATACTTTAAGAGGAAATAATTTTAATTTTTGTGTAAGTCGTTTGATATTTTATTTTGTTTTTCCTAACGTCAGTATTCTAAGTTATGTATACTACTAATAGAATATCTAACTATATAATATTATATTTAGATTTGAAAAACAGATGAGTCGTGTGTACCTCTCTACATTAGTTACTTACAATTTTTGAGGCAATAAGGTTGAGATTGTTGTTGAAGGTCCCAAAGATTAAAAACGCATAGGCCATAAACCCTTTGGAAACCAAGAATTACATATTTTGTTCAGTAAGAAAAAGCATATAAAAGATAGCATTATTTTAAAATTTTAAATACATAATTTTTTGTAATTTTCCATTGCCTCCAAAAATTATTTGCATTTTAATGTGCATAATATCTTTTAAAAATAAAGAAAAACTAATTCTGTTATTTAGTTTGAGCTATTTTTAGAGGAATTTTACCTGGAAAGCATTTAGCACATCTGTTCCCAAAACTAACAAAAAAATATAAATTTCCTCTCGCTTAAACATAATTTTATTTTTTATTTTAGTTTTTTTTAAGAAAAAGAAATAGCATACAAGGTAACACATTTTTGAAATTTTCATAATATTCATTGCATTTTAATTTTTCATTATGTTGTGCTCTTCTCTACTTTATTTTTAGTACGTTTTTTTTTTGTCATGATTTAACTATCATTATCCTTGGAGTAATCAAAAATTTAACACTCCTTTTGCTTTTTTTTTTTTCTTATTTTTGTGGTTTTTCTTGGGAATTTGTTTAAATATTTTTTCGGCTTAATACTGCCAGAATAAAAGAAACATAAAAAAAAAGAAAGAAAAAAAAAAAACAATTTGAAACCAAAAAACTAAATTAAAATTTTAACCACAACAAGAAAGAAGTCAAAAGTCATTGCTCTATCGTTTATGTCGGTCGGTATGTTTAGGACAATGTTTCCGTTAAAAATGAAATGAATTATTAACTTTTTTACAGAGAGGGAATAATATAGCATCAAAGAAAATCTTTTTGTTTTATTTTTTTGTTATTTTGACGATAAAATTATTAAAGATAGTATTAAGAAACAAATATGAATTTGTTCAAACGTTTTACTATAACAGTGTACTTCAGTGGAAAATTAGGAAATTGAAATTTTCATGTAAAGAAAAATATTTAAGCCTGAATTAAAGATGTTTTAAGTTAAGCTTTCTACTTAACAGCAGTTTTAATAATTATTAATTGTTAATTTTGCACAAGTTTTGGAACTTTGAAAATATAAAAAAAACTTCAACTAACGACATTCTTGTACTTTAAGTAGAAACATTTTTTAAAGAATTTAATAAAAACTGATTTACGCAAATTTTTGTAAGTTAATTTTACATTAATAATTTTTTTTAATCGTTAACAATACTGTATGAATTATCAAATATGATATATGAAGATTTCGTCATAATATTGACAAAAAAAAATTTTTTTTTCAACAATCTTATTTTTCCCATTATCTAATTTAATATTTTTCCCTCGCATAAAACATATAAATATAAGTAAGTTCCTGTATACAACTTTGAATCTTCAGTAAATATAATATCATACTACCTACATATGTATTTTTCATCAGATAACCTTGGAATTTGATGAATTTCATTATAATTTATGTGTGTGTCCTTTAAATACATATAAAATGTGATCCTTTAATTCTATTTTAGCGTAATTTATGTTCGTCCTTAATTAATTATTCTACCTTTATTTGTTACTTTTATTTTTTTTATTTTTTTCTACAATCTTTTTAGTAGACCTTTATATACATACATACGTCATTTGTTTTCAAAATAATTTTTTATATATATTATGTTTGTACATAATTTAATATTAAAAGCTTTTTTTTTTCTGAAAATTTATTTACCTAATTGCCTTGAATCTTTTTCATCAGTTTTATAGGTATGTATATAATAAAAAAAAAAGAAAAAGTCATTGGTATTTTATATATAGTAGTAGTCCTGATAAAATTTAATCTTCATTTGAACCTTTAAATAAAGAAAAAAATAAAATTTCGCTGTACAGTATACGATATGAATTTTCTTCTTTTTTTTTTTTGTTTTTCCATAATGAATTTATTATTTTTTATCACATTTTAGATTCAAAAAATATTTTTTAATATTAAAAATGAAAAAACCTTTTGAATATAATATTTTTCATATACTTTTCTGAAAAGATTAAAGAAAACAAAAAAAAAAAGAAAAATTCTGGGCAACAAATAAAAACACGCATTCCATTTAGTCCTTTTGATGAGCTCAAAATTACAATTTTATGCTTTATATTATATACATATTGCATATAGATAGATAGTATAGGTATGTATATCAATATATATATATATATATGTATATATTTTTTTATTTTTTATTGCTGTTTTATTTGCTTTCAAAACAAAAACAGACAGATAACAAAATGCTTTTTTGAATTAAAAAAAAATGCTTTTGAAATTTTCCATCTGCCATTAAGAGAGAAAATATATGGTTTTTTTTTTTTCTTAAAATCAAATTTCAAATAATTTGATTTCCTTTTATGCTGTTTTTGGTCTTCTAATGTTTTTAAAACCTTAAATATTTTTGTAATGCTAAAATGACAACATAATTTACATAATTCTGTAAATGTTTATTTACTCAAAAAATTATTAAATAGTTAAAAATAAAGTTTATTTTATAGTTTTCACTAATATCCGTAATAATAATATTTTATGAATTTTTATCTTTTAGATTTTAAGTATAAGACTTATTTTCCTTTCTATGATAAAAAGCTAATTTTGCTAAATTAATGCACCCGTTTGATTTGACCTTTATTTGATTTGACAAAACACTTAGTATATTTAGTACACTTAGTATATTAACGCTGCGGCAGCTATTTGTTGTTTTTCAGAGTATGAATTAAACAGAAATAGAAGCTTATTTCGGTTATCCGTCAATCCTCTTAAACTCATCAGTCTTTGCTTATTTAAAAAAAAAAACTTATAAATAACTATTGATATTATAAATTATTTGAAATTTATTTTTATTTTAATATTAAGTGTACTATCCTGTTTGCAATTATTGCAAATATATATCATTTATAATGTTTGACATATTAATATAAAAACTATCAAAAACAAAAATATTTTTATTTGAAGACAAGAAATAATATTAGACATATAATATTTCATTTTGATACTAAATTACATATTTTTTTATACAACAATTTAATCAAAATTATCATGCAAACAAAATATTATTAGAAAAACAATTTTTCTTCAAAGTTAGTGTCACGAATTTTCGTCATATTTATTTTCAATTTAAAATAATTAACACTGATGCGAAAGAGACTCAAAATTGTGTAAAAATTTTTGCCCTTCATTATTTTTATTTATTTTTTTTTTAAAAATGAAAAAAAAATTTAAATGCAAAAAATTTTTTAGTAGGAGCAAAATAAAAAAAAAAAATAAAATTGATATTTGATTGATGGTGGCAAACACAAAGCATAAAAAAAAAATATGAAAAAAAATTTAAAATTCTAAAAAAAATATGTAGGTATAAAGTGAAGACGAAAATTATGGTTTTTTGATATGCGAATCGTAAAAAAAAACAAAAAAAAATTTAATAATAAAAAATTATTGTTTTTCTTCTTCCTTTATTTTTATTGTATATATATGAAATTGAAAAACCAAAATTTGTTCATGCAAAATAATTTTATTAAATTTTTTTTGTTTTTTTTTTTTTTATTTTTTTTATTATTATTTTATGGAAATTGTTTTGTTTTCGAGGGTGTTTACTGAAATTCATGTCTTGGAAGAAGAATCCAAATCGAAAGTTTATATATTCTAAAAACGAAGAAAAACTGAAATGGTTTTGATAGTATAGGAATCATAAGTAATTTGTATAATTAAATCTTGTATACCGACTTAACATATACCATGCGAACGACTAACAAGTTTTAGTTTAATTTATAATTTTTTTTCCCTACCCCAAAATTTTAGAATCCAATATTTATTAAAATTAATAATGAACTCTCTGAACGAAACACCTGTTTAGTATCCGTATAATATAAAGCTTCCAAGCTACTTCCGTCCTCATCTGCCATTATTATTAGACTACATGTAAGTGTATAATATGTGGTGTACCGTAATAGCGCCGAGAAAAGTTTCTATGGGCTTAAACTGAATTCAAACGAGAATTTTAGTATTTCAACACCTAAGAAAAATAAATTTCTGTGTGGTTAAATGACTAATTCAAATTATTTTAAAATGAGATAATAAATCTGAATGTTCTTTAAGCGAACTAATGAAAAAGTGTCTACGGCTAATATTTTATAAAACATTCTCATATAATATTTTTGCTGTACGTCTAAGCGCTATTCCAATTATTTTTCTCTGAGCTAGTTCAGTTTTAATATATCTGCTCTAATTCGGAAAAAGTTGAATAAGTGCAGAGAAAAATCTACTATTTCATGTAGCCTTAATGTGTTTGTATATAATTTGCCTCAGAGTTTAACAAAACACATTATCTAAATAAATTTTACTTTTTAAATATTCTTAGTATAATATTTTATTAAAATTAAACAAAAATATAATTTTTTGTTTTTTTTATGATATAAATTATTATCATAATTCTGAAAAAAAATAATAAAAAGAATGTTCTCATATGGTGCAAATTAAACTGAAAAAAATACAAAACATCATAATAATAAAATATATTTGAATAATTTTTTAAAAGCAACAAAGTTGCAAAAGAAATATTTTTTTATTTTTTTTTTCTTCTTAATTGAATTTCGATTTCTTTTTATGTGTGGTCACCTTTAATCATTAAATTATTTTAATTTGGTCGTTAAAAAAAAGTCTTGCTTTTTTTCTTAGAAATTGACATTTTTGTTAAATTAAATGCATAAAATTTTTGTATGGAAAAAATGTTTGCATATCCTACTGATGTACACTGTTAACACTCATCTTGCTATAATGAACACATTGTCAAAGAAAAACCCGCAAGCATAGTTTAGAGGTGCAAAGAAAAAATGTTGTTCTTCTGCACTTCAACGTTTTTTTTTAGCTTTTGGGATAAAAGCTAAAATTAAAAAAAAAAATTATTTTCTGGTGCATACAATATTAAAAATGAATAATGCAATAAAATATTGATGCAGGATTTTTTAAAGGATTTAGAACGAGAATTTAAGTAACATTTACAAAAAGATTTATTGGATTTGGTGCAGATATTAGTATACTGAGTTATTAACTTTAATAACTTTACACAGTGTAGATGTTTACATTAGTATTGTGGTTGGATTTTTAATAATCTTAGATAAAAAAATTAATATGATAAAATTGTGTGTATTTAATATTTATGTATATGAGGACACAGTAATTATAATATAAAACACGACTGATCTTTGATGTATATAGAATTTACTTAATACCGTATAAATAATCTGTATATTTTCATAATATAACTAAGACCTGTTGTAGGTATCTATTAATATTAATCACCTATTTGGAATTTTTTTTTAACATAAAACAAGCACAAAAGAAAACAAGCACAAACATTTTTTTTTATATATACCATGATGATCATAAGACTCTTGTAATTATTAAATTATTTCTGAAGAATTTATACCTTTTAAGCTTTCACATAAATTAAATGATTTTTATTATTAATTTAATTTTTTTCCTATATAAATTATATTATAAAAATTATAAAAAGCAATTATAAATAATAAAAATTTATATTGCAATTTTAATCTATATTATGAATTCATAAAAATAAAAATTTATATTTTCAATTCTAAAAGCTTAATTAACTTCCATTTCGATTTCATTATAAAGGGTTTTTTTTTTATATATAATTTTTATATTTTTATGTCTGAGGAGATTTAATCGATTGTGCAACCACTATAATTACCAACTACGGAAAAAAAAATATAACGTAATTCTTAAAAGAAAATAATAAAAAAAAATAAATACTTCACATTTTTGAAAATCATTCCATTAATTTGAAATTTTTTAATTAATCCATATAGATTGAAGCTTTTAGATTAATTTTTTTCTTATAATATATTAAAATTTAACATAATTATTAGTTTCTTTAAACATGATTTTCTTTTCACTTCTGCCTTTCGAATTTATTGAATGTTAATTTATTTTAAACGCCTTTTGTGTTAGCAATTTTATTTCTTGATTAAAATAGACTAGAAGGCTAAAATTCTTTTTGTGACTAAACTAAGAAAATACTGTATTAATTTCGTTTCGTTTATACATACTTGATATATCAGATCCCAACACATTTCAATTCCAAAAATTCTCTCTCATGAGTTCTTATAGAATTTAAATTTTCATTTTATTTCATACAACCTGTATTCATTCTTTCAGTTGCAGTGTAGTAATTGAATGTAATCTTGAACATTTGACAATGATATTTTTGTCATAAATTTCTATAAAAATGAAAAATTCTATATAAACGATTTAGGTATGGATTCTGTGTTTCTTAAGGTTTTGTGGATACTTAGATTTATCAGAACAAGGACAAACTGTGTATACAAATAGCATTTCATATTATAATTCTATTTTGTTTAATTAACCTTAGAAATCTCTAGTTATAAATCTTTTTATTATTAAAAAATAAAAAAACCAAAAATACAATTTTGATATTAGATTTCCGCATCCTATTCAATATTTAATTAAATTGCAGTATAAAATATATATACATTCTTATTGACTTAACATCTCAGTCAACCAATGATTCGGCTTTTTTAATTCCTTATTCAACATAATAATAATAATTATTTTGATTAATAATGTTTACTTAAATTCTATAAACACGATTTTTAATGCGCCAAAAATTATCTGATTTTCGAGCTACTCTATACTATACTGCATTATTCTTTCAATATAAAAGTACATATATTTTTTTATATACTATTTAATTTTTAAGAATAGAAAATTATGAAAAAAAAAATGAGATAAAAATAAAATTAAGAGGATTATAGTCATAATGAAAAAAAAAGGCCATACATTATTATTTATAGATATACATACATATACATTATTATACAAAATAAATTAAAAATAGAATTCCTAATTACTTTGAAATCACGTACTACAAAGTTTTTCTTTCACAAAACATAGTTTTATTTTTTAATTGAATTGCAATGTTAGATTTAAAGGTTTGAATATTGATTTGAAAACTAGAAGCATGAAAAAAAAATTTTTTTAAATAAAAGAAATTGAATGCAAAAATTGAAATTCATGATGCATTTTCTCTTTGGTAAATTCCGGTAAAAAAAAAGGAATCAAAGATTATAATTCAAAAAATTAATTAAAAATTTATATGACTTTTATTTTATTGAAAAACAATGATAAGAGTTTGTAGGCTGGAATTAAAAAAAATTTCTTTTATTTATAGCTCAAAATGTTCAGTAATATGAGTTTTTAACTTATTTTTTTTTATTTTTACTTCCAGATTTGTTTAATTAAGTTCAATTAAAAGACTTTAAGACTTATAAAATGTACCCTACAAATGGATTCTTTGGGAAGCAACCACCATCACCAACTTTCGTTAATATTCCATATGATCCGCATCACCATCATCATCATCATTTTCCAACGAGTCCAACGAGTGAAAATCAATTCCCAGGTATACATTCCCCAACAATGAAATTTACGAAATCAAAAGGCCTAGTCACAGCAACTCAAATGATTCCAGATCAAACAGAATTAATTTTTCCAGAAGATTCTTATAGTGTAGAGTTTTGTATGCCGGATAATGTAATTTGCAAGTGCCCTCCACCGGCAGCCGAAGTTTACAGAGAAAAAAGACGTAAACATAAATCAAAAAGTGAATCTAGTAAACATAATGGGCTTGATCACAGGTAAAATAAATATACATATATTTTTTCTAAATTATAATATGTCAATTTGAAAGTAATACATAAAATATTAACTTAAATTTTTTGTTAGGTGGACTAAAAAAGCGTCTTCACCTATGGTAGGACCTTATACAGACGAAATTGTTAACATTGATAATTACTGTCCAACGTCGGCGAAACACCAACAACCACCTTTATATGATGTTTATTCGTATGCCTATTTGGAACCGCCACCACCGCAACCACCATCAGCATCATCATCATCTCAATCGCAGTCAGGTTCATCGGCAGACTCTATGGCTTCATCAAGATCATTTAATTCAAATATATATGGTGGACCAAGCAGAAATGATATCCCTGGTCCGTCTAAAGCGCCTTCACGTAGTTCAATAAAAGCTTTATTGGCCAGAAGCTTACGATCAAAACACAATCTATCATCAACAATCGGTGCACGACCATCGACAGCGAGTGGACCAAAAGTAGAAAAATATACTTACACTACACGATATGGAACTACTGAAAATTTATACGAAGAAGTAAATGAAGAAAAAATTCGAGAACTTATGGCAACTGAAAAAGAAAATCAAAATGCTTTACGATCACGTCCATTTAATGCAAAAGAAGAGCAACGTCGAGTACAAACTAATCATTTCCGAATACTTGATGAACTTAATTTATCATTGGAAGCTCTAATTATGCCACCTACACCTCCAGATATAAGTCCAACCACGCCGACAATAAATCAGGATCAAGTCCTACAAACCAGTAGAAGTGTTGAAAATCTTTCCAGCAATTTAAATTCTATGGAACTAAAAGATGATGGTGACTTAGATAGCGGTTTTAGTGTTAGCAGTAACGGCACAACATGTTACAATGGTAGTCTTAGAGATAGTAATAAATTTGAAAATATTCAAAAAGCATCATCGAAAAAAACTAAAGGTTTAAAATTTGAAGAGCATGGCATCGCAATGACGCTGATCAGTCCATCAATGCCTTTCAAATCTATGAAAAAATATTTTGATAGTTCGCAAAAACAAAAATCTTCTTCAGATGATGGTGATACAGGCGGAGGTGGCAGTAAATCAAAAAATAAATTTTGGACAATTAGGCAGTAAGGTAAATTTTTGAAAATGGCTAAAAATTTTCTTTAGTTATGATGAGATTGTAAATCAAGAACAACAAGAAAATAAATTAAAACCTTTAACTTTCATTTGTATACTGTATACACATAGATTACACTTTTTTGTTTTCGTTCAGTAAAAACTGAAAAAAATTTAAAGAAAAGTGAAAACCTAATTTCTTTTTTTAAGTTGAGAAACAAATACGAAACACTAAAAAGCTCAAAACTATTTATTGAAATTAATTCTATTTTCACTTTTCCAGATACTAATTTACTATGAATGGGACTAGACTGCCAATACTTAATTTGTTTAACCTTTTAAAGGTAAATTTCAAGGTAGAAGTAGTAATTTATTAGTTTTCTAAAAAAATATTTTCTAATTTTTCAAAAATTGTTCACAATAAAGTTAAAAAAAAAACAAAAAAGAAGAAATTAAGATGAAAATATTGAAAATACTGTAACTTAACTGTGATATTGAATATTTTTTAAGAAAAATTATTAACATAAAAAAATAAAATTATTCTTAAAATTTTCAGAAATAAATAAATGATAATGTTATGTATAAATAATATCTATTTTGTCTTTTATTTATAATGTTTAATAGTTTTTGGACAGTGTTGCTAACATCATTCAGTGATATAGAAAATATAATTTATACATTTAAAACTTCGGACTCTATGACTTAAATTTTTGGATTGACAAACCATATATTATTTGAGCATATCATAAATTTTACAAATATTCCAAACGGTTAAGAATTTTGACATTTTTAATTTACTATGGCCACAAACAAAATATATACTTAAAAACAAAATGAAGAATAAAGAAGAAAAATTATAAAACGGCTTTATTTTTTCAATGTATGTAAAGTCTTGTACATACGTCTTACACATTGTGCTTTATAAAAGGGCAGAATAAATTATGAAATTTCCAGTCTCAGATTAAAAAAAAAATACTTGAAAGAAAAAAAAGAACAATTTTTCGCTATTAGGTATACCCTTTAGCAGTTTATTTAACATAAACTATGTAAGTTTTTTTTAATCTCAATTTTTTTTTTATTTTCAATAAATTTTATTTAAAAATATTTAATTAATTCATATTGAAATTTATCTTACAAAAGGAAAAAAAAATGCAATAGCGATTTATAAAAAAAACCACCTTAAAAAATAGGTGGTATTAAATATTAATTGAAGTGTGAATTTACCATAAATGGTTTAATCGGTTTTGCAGTTTAATGTTAAATTTATTAACACTCATCTACATACAACTTATAAAACTATATCTAGTAAAGTGTTATTCTTTAAAAAAAAAAAAAAATTAAATCTAAAAAATCTCATTTAATCATCATTAGGGTGATTCAAAAAATATTAGTTTTATGGAAAAAAATAAAAATTCAAAGGGTAAGACACCATATTCCATTAATTGATAAGGCTTTATTTAAAAAAATATGTTTTTATTTCGTTTAAAGGTTGAAATTTAAATATTCTTCGTATATATAAAGGTTCAATATATAATGTTAACTCTTTGCATATACTCTCAGTAGTATCTGCTTTTTGATTTGAATTCCAAACTTTTCAATATTTAATCCAAAATTTTACTTTTAAAGGTATTGAAAAAAACAAAGAATTTTAATATTAAAACTTCATAACACTGTATCGCTTATCATCATTATATAACTTTAAATCACCGCATATAAAATTAAATGAATTGAAATAATTGAATTTGAATTCCAAATAACATATTCGTTTTGTTACAGATAAATAAAAAATATACAAATCGCAAGATAAATAAAAATTTAATTGCTACTGACTATAAGCAATATAGTTCTTTCAATAAATAAAAATAATTTTAATGGAAATTTTATCTGTTAAGTATAAATACGACCATGAAAATCAAAAATTTTTAACATAAATTTAATTGGGTGAGTCTGATTTGTATTAGAAACTGCTATTGTATTTATTCAGCTATATCTATTACCGAATTTAATGCTTTCATGAAACTTCGGTATGTAACAAGTATTTAGGTAGCTATCAGAATCAAAATAAAGTGACAACAAAAATTGGCTAATACAGTAAATTAGAATAGATTTTGTATTTGTGAGAAATTAGAAAAAATTCCATACTTTGTATCTTTTTTAACAATTTTTAATTTGACATTGTAAACATTTTACTGTTAAGTAGACTCTGTCATTGTGAAACAAAATACCTATTTTTATCCGTTGACTAATATTACTTTTTAATTGACATCATTTTTATGAATAAAAATTTTTTTCATAAACTGATTTTAACACTTTGCTTGACGAAATTCTAAAAAGGCAAGAAAAATTCAATTCTTTTTTTTTTTTTTTTTTTATAAAATATCGAAAGCTTTTACATAATTTTATGCTCAGTCAAGCAGTAAATTATTACTTTTTAAATGTGCAAAAGTAGATCAATTACTCGAATTAATTAAAAATTGATAAATAATATTATTTAAATTTATCAACAACTAGAAAAGGCCTTGAGGGGTTTATTAAAGATTTTGTACCATAATTTATGTTAACAAGAATTTCATGTTTTTTTATTTTTGTTTTTTTTTGTCGGATAAACTCTTAGTCTTGTGTAATTTCAGTTTCAATAATGATTAATTTTCAATTTACTTTTCAAATTTAAGTCCCTACAATAAAATTATTGCTCATATGCATGTAAACTTAAATTCAAAAGCTTATGCATTTGGAAATTAAAACAAAAATGTAAAGTTAGTATTCAAATTATTATTTTTAGCACACCATATATTTTATTCTTGTAAACACAGTAGAAAATAATGCAATTCATGTATAAAGAAATTTAAATTAAATCAAAAATTAGGAAAATTTAATAGAACAATTTTTTTTTTTAAAAGGACTTACCAATGTGCAATTGACAGGTCAGTTGAATTTTATTGGGAATGAAAATTCCAGGTGATCTAGTTTGAAAAATCTTCTATAATGTTTTGCGAATTAAAAACTTCATCAATTATGTCTAATTTGACATTTCCAAATATTATTCGTAAGTAACAAAGACACTCTAATATAATCATTGTTATTAACTTAAAAATATTTTTCATATATTGCTTCATGATTCTACTTTGAAAGAACATTATGACATCTGTTGAAGAAATCTACTCCCAAGGTTATAATATTTAATTAAGAAGGTATTTAATACAAAAATTTGGATACTTTATTTTATTCTCATAAATTAAAAAAAAAAATTTATAAATCTTCACAGATCAATGAGTAAATTTGTTAGAAATAAGATTTATAACAAATATTTACCAGAAAACTTTAATGTAAAAACTATAAAGGAATAAGTATTCCAGACTTGTTTAATTTCTATTTAATTTACTAATTAATAATACTAATTACTGATTGATCTTTTTTTTACCTTTCGGAGTTTTCAACTTATTAACGCTCTGGTACGTATATTTAGTGGTATATTTAATGAATTGTTTGAGGATTAAAAATAATTAAAATTTAAATATCGCGAACAAAAATGTTTATTATAAGGAATAGCTAACATATCATTTAAATAATATCTGAAAAGTCTGCAGCAAAGTTTGATAAAAATAATCAAATGAAGATTATGGGCTTCAAATTTTCATTTGAATGGAATATCCTTTTGCAATGTTTGAAAAATGTTATTGCTTTAAGGTAGCAATAAAAGTCATACCATCTGCAGTTAATAAGCTCCAACAGGAAATTGCAATGCAAAAAGATATTACTCATTATTGTTTAAAAAATAAATTTAGTATTAAAAATTTTCCAGTTTTTTTTTTTTTTTTTAATGATTATACTTATTATAATTTTATTGCAAAGAATTTATTATTTATTCCAAAATAAGATTGCGAAATCAAACATAATAATATTATTTTTATTTATTTTGAAATATTTTATTATCCTCATTTTTAATTCACTTAATACTGTTTATATAATTTTTAAATAAATAGACAATATTGATCTATCATGTCTTTTTAATTCTCTACCAATTCAATGACTGAAGTTTCGAAAGCAATCATTAACTTTTTTTTTTTTTAATTATTTTATTCCTCGCTGCGATATTAAATTTATATACTTTGAACATCACTATAATATCGTGGTTTAACATAAATTTATAGGTAGTTAGTTATAATGGAATTTCAATATAAGTATACGTTTATATTTATATTTCTACATGGCTTTAATAAACTAAATCTAGTTTTACTGATCGTGAAGAGATAAATGTGTCGATATATCGCATTAATATTCATGTTAAAAAGTCTTAAAAATATTATATTAGCTTCCTTTACAATAATTTATTCAATATATAATTTATCTATATTTATTTATAATATTTATACATATATAAATATATTATATTTTTTTTTCTTAAATGATTGATTTTATTTAATCATCACCTCCTTTGCAAATATAAGAGAAAAAAAAAATCAAACCAAATATGTTATGAATTACTTTTAAAATGTTTATAATATACATTTATTTATTTTTTTTTCTAATAACCCATTAAAAGAAAAAACAGATTTAATTAAAGATAGATATTTTTTCATTAATAATTTTATTTTAAATAATATAACTAGCTTTTTTATATACATACACAATCTAAAGAATTTATTTCCAAAGTACTACCCAAATCTATTAAGAAAATTGTCTTCCTACTTTGAATAAATAAATAAATAATTATTATAATTTTTTTTATGCATAATTTGATAATTTGTTATTTAAAACTAATTTTCTTTTCAAGTTTTTGAGTTATTGGAATATAAGAAAAAAAAAAAAAAAAAAAAAATTGTATCGATTATTGGCACTTATCATAAGTCGATAAATTATACAAAATGACTCCTACACTTTGTTGTTAATTTCGAAAGAATATAAATGTCGTCAATTTTTGATTAACTTCTTTAAGATTTCAAATTTGATTGTCAAATCTTATTTGGCTTGTTTAAATTAAATATATTTTGTGGAAAACAAAAAAAGATAAATTTTGTGACACGCGATCATATTTAATGGAAATTAAGACATTCAACTCAATGCTATTGACGGATATATGAAATAATCTATTCAAGAAATTCATTCTTCTATCCAAGCTAAGTTTTAAATAATTCTCATAATATTTAAAAACAAAACGAAAAAAAAGAGGTTAAAATAATAGCTATTACATATACTTAATTGATTATGTGACGCCGCTAAATTTGAAAATTTTTTTTCTAAATTTCCTCCATTTTTTTAAGGTTTTTTATTGAAAACTATATATGAATATTATAATAATTTAATTCAAAAATAATGACAATAAAATTATGAATATTTATTACTATTTTCATTTAAGCATTTAGAACGAATTGATTACAACACCGATATTTCGTTATGATTATTCCTTAATATTTTTTTTTCTTTTTAACATATAAGAAAAACTCGAACAACCAGAATTAAAATATATTGGGTATAAACTGTTGCAGATTATAAATTTTTATGCCAAAAGTTCTGTACAGACAGAAAAAAAGTCATGTTTTATAATTTAAGGAAAATAACAATAAAAAAGAAAAAAATAGATCTTAAATAAAGTTATTTCAGTTACTTGATTCATGCACTTGGAAAAATAATTCAATTTTGAATTTAAATTTTGTATTAATAAAAAAATATTGGGAAACATTGTTGTAGAAGGAATTTTATAACGAAATTTGACATCAAAGTAACTTACTTAAAATCGGAAATGCTACTAGCTCCAAATGATACTGTGGTTAAAAATATAGTACATGTCTTTGAAAAAAAATTAGTAAATGTACAAATCAAAATTCTAAACTTTAATGAAATAATACGAAAATGGTATAGACATTAGTATATTTTCAGTTTCAGAAACAGCGGCCTTCAAGAATAGTATATAAATATTAATCAGCTTAAGTCATCATTGTTAATCCCTGAAGATTTCTTTTTTTTAGAAAGGGTTATAATAATAATAATTCATAAATATTTCTAATTTCACTTTGAGTTTAACGAAGTTGAATGTTAATTTATTATTATTATTATTATTATTTTTTTTTTTTTTTTTAATTTTTATTAATTTCTTACAACATCAGAACATTTTATAATTAATTTGCTAAATTAACATCCAGGTCGTGTGTTTTGCATAATATGTATAGGAATAAGAAAGAATGAAAAAAAAAAAAAATTAAATTTTTTTTTTAATGCGCTCTGGCTGAAGATTTTTCATCCATCGTGAGCTGTAAAAAATTTATTTAATTTATCATTTAAAGCGTGTTTTTTTTTTTTTTATTTTTTTTTAAACCAAACCAACAATAATTCTTTAAATTTCTACCTGCTTAAATCTTCTTGGTTTGACTGGTGATGGCACGATCAATAAAGTAACGCTAATTGAAATCAAAATTTATGCATTCTGATGCAAACTAAATTTTTTTTTTTTTAGTTTTTTTTTGCTTTTATTATAAATATTTTTCATTTTCAAAAGAGTTTCAAAGCGAGTTCATTGAAAAATTCTTTAAATATTTTATTGTTGATATTGAAAACAGAATAAAATAATATAAAAAAAAAAACATTTATATTTCTGCAACCTTCAAGAAATTTTATACAATTTTCCTACTTTCAAGGAATGATAAATAATTAATTGGAAAGTCTGGTATCTTCTCTACTTAATTATGCTTTATTAAGTTTACGTACTTCATTAGTTTTTATTTTGAGAATTTTCTTCAAAAAAATTAACAAATCACTAATTTTTACTTTACTTGTTATATTTTCCATATTTTTCTCATATAACCCTTTGTATAGTGGTCGACTCTAACTAATTGTTTTAATGAATTTTTACTAGTTTTCTATACCTATCATATTCAAAATTTTTATTTCAAATTCAAATAAAAGTATAATATTTCATTTTAATTTTGTTTTTGTTCAAAAAATTTTTTCATTACACACTTTTTACGTCATATTCAATATTAACTACAAAATAAATAGAAAAATTACTCACCTGAACTTTAAGACCTCTACTTCTATGGTAATATCAAAATTAATTTTCATATGCGCCTTTTTTCATTATTCAAAATAAAAAAAAACATTTTAGTGCGAAATAAACTTAAACAGAATAAAACTTAATTTCACTACAAACATGCTTTTCTCTTGCGATATCAGTTTTTTGTAATATTTTGCTTTTGGAGAAACTCAAAGAATGGCAACTTGCAACAAAAAAGGAAGTTCAACTTTATGGTCAAATAAAGAATTTAACATATGTTTTTCTAAGAAGATTAATGAATTATGAGTGTGAATTATGGATTTTCGTAAAGAAAATAAAAAAAAAATAAATGTTTTTCTTTCTTTATAATTTTTTAACATTCATAATAATAATAATATTGGCATAGAAGAATAAATGTGAAATTAAAAAAAATAATGAGAAATAAAATAGCTATATAAATTCAAATATAATTTGTTTTATGAGCGAAAATAAAAATTTTTTTGCTCTAAAAAATAATCATTAAAAAAATTTATTATAAATTCCAGGAAATATAATTTTTCACAATTTTTAAGGATATATAGGAAACCAAGCTTGTGTGTATATAAAGGGAAATTTTTTTTCAACTTGTACGTACAAATATAAGATATTTGTTAATATTTTCATTCTATATCACAGTTTCATTATTTATAGTGAATAACTTACTATTTATTTTACGTTAGATTTGAAAGAATAATGCATTTATATGCATTAAAAAAATTTTAATTTTGGAAAATCCAAATTAGGGTTATCAGACTTTTATTTTTTTATTTCATATTATGTATATTCTACATATCTATATTATTATTTTAATATATACCTTAAAGTATGAATAACGAATTTTATTTAATTTTTTTTTTTTTCAATATGGAATTTAAAATAAAATTATATTTTCAAGTCATTTTTGCGGATTAATTATCATAATTATATATATGGGAAAAATAAGTATAATTTTGTTTTGAAGTTGTATATATTTAACCATTTTTTTTCTTTGTTTTATTTAAATTCTCTAATTAAATGGGAAAAAATATTTGATATTGTCACGCATGCATAGAAAAAAATAATATTAATTTAGTCAGTTTATCACTTTGTACAATTTATGTCATTAAACTAAAAGTACAGATCATAAATGCAACTTCTGCCAAAAATTATCTTACAATTTTAGTATTTATGTCGAAGTACTTAAATCAAAATATTCTATTATAAAATAAAAATAAAGTCATGTTAAAATATAATGATCATGAAAGTTGTATACAATTTTTATTAGGGAACAAAAGTTCATGACACTAATGAAATGGTATTCGAATTCAAAGTTGTAACTACGTATTTTTTGTTCCACAGTGTATTATGAAATTGTCAAATTTCTACAGAAAAGCGTAAACAGAATATTAATAGCAACATGACTCTACGAAATAAAATTGAAAATAAATATTTGAATATAAAACCATTCAGAATAATCAGAATTCGAAAATTTTGACGATACTATGAACATAGAGTTACTTTACATTGTTTCCATAATAAAAAACAAATTGATAATGTCTCCTCTCCAACGAAATACAAAACCAATATGATGACTTCAAATTAACACTATTTTGTTTGCAACGCTATATATATATTTATATATTTTTAATTCATTAGCCTTATCATGAGGTAGATAATTGTTTTTCATTTAATTATGAAGGGAATTTTTCTGTTTTATGTTTTTGTTTTCATTTCCATCATGTTTTTTTGTCAAGTTGTTCTTGACTTTCCATTAACTTTTTTCTGTTTCATTATTAACTAGCTTTTGTTTTTTATTTTGCGTGCAAATATTCAACATCTCCGTGTCAAAATGAATAAAGTGAGATATTACATTTGTATGTACACAAAACAAAACAACACAAAAAAATAAATTAATGATATAAGTGTTAAAAGACAAATTTATCATGAATTAAAAGAAAATATTAATTGTAAATTTTAGCCTTGAATTTCACAGAAGAGCTATCGTATTCAAGGTACACATTTCTAAATGGCAAAAATTTTGTACAGGGATGAATATTTTATTACAAAATTATATACTTCGGCTCATATTTCAATCCTACTTGGAAGGAGATTCGATATGAATGTGAGAAATACTATAATGGTAAAAAAAATATATTAAAAAATATTTATTTGGTTTTAACTTCAAGGTCTTTTTAAAATAATTTCACAGCATAAAAACAAATTTTCTAAAATAATTAAAAAAAAAAAGTTCAATTATTTAAAAAAAAATTAGTGAGAACAAAAATTAAAAAGATTAACCAAAAAAACAGAATGTTTAACTTAAGAAAAAAAAATGAATGTTTAGAAAATAACATAAATTCATGTTTAGCAATTTTATTAATGAAAGAGATTCTTTTTTTTTTTATGTCATTGAAGTGCCATTTTAATTGATAGATACATTATACTTTTTGTCGAAAAAATATATAATCGATCATTATAAAATGGAACATTAAGTAATGGGGAAAAAAATAAATACATAACATGTATGTATAAAATTTTTAATTCGAGATCAAGAAAGTTCATCACGATTTAATTTTTATCTGAGCAAAAACAAAAACAAAAAAAAAACATTATATGTACCTACTTTTAAATTTATTAAAAGCTTTCGTTTTTAATTTTAAGTTAAAATTTTTTTTTTTTTGGGTTTATATAAATTTAAGTATGTTTTTATGGTTTTTGATTTCCTATGACAAATTTAGTGCAAAAATGTTAGTTTATATGTTTTTTTGTTCATGTGAAATAAAAATTCAAAATAATTACAGATTTATGTTGTATGTTTAAAAATACAAAAAAAAAAGTTAATTGTTTTTTAAAAAATTCAGATTTTTAAAAATATTTTTGGAAACCAATATTATTTGTATTGAACTCTGTTCTTTTAAGTTTTTATTAAGCTTTAATTATTATATTCACAGCTATAAGTATGAAATAATTGATTTTGAAATTTAAGCTGTCAACATATCCTTAATAAAAATCAGTATATTGTGCTGGGAAAATTTTTGAACGCTATTGAAGATTTTATTGAAGAAATTAGTATTATGCCAAAATATAGTCCGCATTACGAAAGAGTGATTTTTTTTGTGTTAAATCTAAACTTTTGTTCCAACACAATAAATCAGATATTATTAATTTTAAACGCTAATTATTTTTAAAAGAAACATTATTATAGTAAAAATATATTAAAGACTATACAAAATAAATATAGTTTTAAAAAATAAGCTCTTGGATGTTAAATTGTCATGCCATAAAAAAAAAGAAAGATTATTTAAATAATAATCAAAAAAAAAAAGAATTGTTAATCCTTTTTTTAGTGTTTAATTATTTATTCAAAACATATTGTTATTTAATCAAACTTCAAAAATATGTTTAAAAAAAAAAGAAATAAAGAAAAATGTTATTAAAAAATTATTTTTTTTATCAAAAAATGCAAGCAAAAAAAAAAAAAACAAAACTAAATTATACGTTTAATATTAATTGTAATCTTTCAGAAGTAATTTCTTGATTCATAAGCGGATTAAATTGTATATAGAAAAAAATTTTTATTATATGGACAAAATAAAAAAACGGAAAACTTAAAAAAAACGAATTAAAAATAAAAACGACAGAAGAATGAGAGATTTTTTATTTTTTTTTTTATTAAATAGCGATGCAAAAAAGCAGAATAATCCATAAAGTGTTTTTATTTTTTATTTTTTTTTAAAGAAGTATGTTTGAATAATTCAGGCGCTTACATATATATAAAGCAATTTATTATATTTGTGCGTTGTTTACTTGACCAAACATTCCATTCTATCAACTTCAATTTTGCGTTTTTCTTAATTTTTTTGTTCTTTATATTTCTTTCGCTAAGCTTATTGCTTCTGTATATTAAACAAAAAAAAAAAAAAAATAATAATAATAAAAATAAACATAAAGTATAACGTAAAATTACATCCTTATCATGTTTCTTTGGTATAATAATATTATGTATATGTATATAAATTTTTTCTCGCCAGGGACACATGTAAAATGCTAAAAAGGTGAAATTAATAGGAACAAAATATCGGGTGTTTATAATAATTTATTATACAATTTTTTTTTTTAATTTCTAATTTTTATTATAAACGAAATTCAGTTTAAGTCAGTAAATTATTCTACAAGCATGTAGAATGTAGAGATTCATGTATAGATAGATTTAACAATAACTTTATTTAATAATTAATTTTGAAATTCTTTACGTTTGAAAATCTCAAACTATCTGTTGTTTGTGAAAATATTTTATAAATATTTCAAATATGTACCCAAGAAAATTTTTTTTAACAAATAAACACAAAATTGGATGAAAAATTAAATATTTTTGGGTACAATAATTAATGATTCTATATAAACGTCTCAAAATATTAAATAAGTTGAATCGCACAACTTTTAATGAAAATTTCTTTTATATGTATTATAATAATAAAGTCCATCTCTAAAGTTGCTGACTCAAACAACATTTAAAGTTGTGGTATAATTTAAAGCTTATGGTTCCATTATAAACTTATATACTTTTCAAGATTAAAAATTATTTAAATTACTTGTCGATATCGGGGATATATTTTGTTTCATAACCGTCGTGGTCGTATTTTTTCTAGCATAAAGCTTCAAAATCTTTAGGTGTATATGCCCAGTTTTATTGAGATATTAAAGAAGTTAAATTCTAAATATTGAATATAATTTTTGAAAACAGACTAATTTATTTATAAGTTTTAAAATTGTTTTTGAACAAAAAAAAAAAAAAATTAAACACAAATATTTTTCATTTTCACGCACACTTATGTTCAGTGATCCTCTTTATCGGGATGTTTTTTTTTGTAAAATTAATATTAATTTTTATATTGTACCATAAAATTATAATCTTCTTAAAAGTAAACATTAAATGAAATTCGCCCAAGCCTAAATATTATGTTAACCAAATTCTTTTTTTTGCTGCTTTGTTCAAATCAATTTAAGAATTAAGTAGTCAAGATTTTATTACTTTTGGATTTTAAGATGAGTTTGGCGTCTTCAAGGTCTCCACTTTAATTTAATTTTTTTTTTTAACTTTTCTTGTAAATTGATAAAAGCAAAAAGTTAGAGTGAAGAAGAAAACAAAAAAAAAAAAACATTGATCTAATTTTTTTATTTTTTAAAAGTTTTTTGTAAATTTTCCAAACACACCTAATTGAAAACACTGTGTTTAATTTTCAAAAAAAAAGTTTTTCTCTTTTTAAAAATAAACTAAAAGGAAATTAAATCGAAACACATTTTTTATTTATATTTTTATTTTGGATAGTTTTTTGTGTAGTTTTTCTGCTGAATTGATATTAATGAATGAAATAAAAAAAAAATTTAAACGTCAAAGTGAATAATATTAAACTTCAATATTTTTTTTATATAAATAATATTTGTATTAAACAATTTCAGCAAATCAAATTATTTACAAAAATCAATGAATCTGTAATGGAATGTTCTATGTATAATTGTTATACATTCAATGAAAAGAGAATTGATATCAGCAAAGATGTTATAAACAAATTTTCCTATTTTTCGGTGAAAGAAAAATGATTTTGGAAAATTTTTCGTATTAATTTCATATATTAAAATTACATTATAAATCGGACAAGTCATTATATTAACATCAGACGCATGATCTTCATTTAAGCGCTTATTTTTCAATAACTCAATATTGAAATGAATTAAAATCTTTTCGAGTTATTATAATATTATTCCCTTGGTAGATTAGAATACTTTGCCTTTTTTTTGTTGTAGTTAAATAATTCATTACATTAATGTTTTTTTTGCGAAATTAAAAGCATAATGTTATAATATATATATATACATATATATATATGTATATATATATATATATATATATATATATATGAATATATACTTAATGTGCATGTATTTATAAAAAAGAAAATGATTTAATAAATATTTATGGCTCATTATTAAATGCTTTTTTATATTAAAAAAAATATATATACTTTTTTGCGAAAACATAATATACATAAAATTGTATAATTCGCAAAGAAAAAACGCTAATACGTTATCAGCAAAGAAAAAAAACGCTAATACGTTTTTAGTAATTTGTTACACTGCTTTTTTTTTTTGCTACATAAAATCTTTAAAAATTCAAAATAAAAAAAAGAAAATAAACCCAAATTTTATGTATGACAAATTTTTCATTACTTTTAAACACGAATATAATTATGTATATATGTAATAAGGGCAGAGATTAATATTATAATAAAAAAAAAAACATTTAAATTTTAAATGAACGATTTATTATGAGTTGAGAATCATAAAATCATAATTTTAATTTTTTTTTTAATAGTGTTTATCCCATTGGAAAAATTAACGAACAATAATAACAGGGAGTATAGCATGATGACGATGATGACATTGTCCGTATAGTATAAAACATTCAATTTTTTGCTAAAATATCTGTGAAAATATCTCGAAAATTTATTGAGTATAAATTTGGCATGAGTAGGTTATTTTTTTTTTTGAATATTGTCAAAATTTTTTTTTAGAACATTAGTACGGGTGATGTAAATAAATATAAATCAGAAAAATACTATAAGAACTACAGTACAAAATATTCTCTTGTATCAACTAATTAAAATTTTTGGCCAAATTATAAGCTTCATTGGTATATTAATTTTATTCTTTTAATTCCAATGAATTATTAAAAAAGCATTAGAATCAGTAATGACTTTAATAAATTGCAAATTATTTTAACATTGCAAAATAATCGGCTTTTCGAATATATTATTATGCCGTGCATGAAATTTCCAAATTAATAATAGTAAAAAGAAATATGTTTTGCGCTAATTTTCATTTCCTTTTAATAGTAGATTATTCATCGAATTTTCTATTTTTTATTTTTATTTTTTTTTTCATTTATAATGGGCAGTTACAAATTATTTCTTGTTTTATTAATAAAAATATCGCCAAACATATACAATATAGTATTAGTATATTATATGGAAATTTTCTATTTCACTCTTATTTTTATTTTGGTAAATACTCTTAATAATAATTTTACATTAAACGATTAAAAATGTTGTAAAATTTTTTAAATTAATATCGAATAAATTTTCATACACTATATATGATTTAACTTTGGAAGGCAAATTAAGATTTTATTAAACAATATAAGATCTAGGTAAACTCCTTTCATGTGGTAATTTTTTTTTTCCGATAATGTTATAAATTGTTTTATTTTTTTTATTATTTTAAATAAAATCGAAGTTATGCACATGGTATAATATAAAAATCGATCATTTTTTATTTATTTAAATTGGCATAGAAATTAAGAATTTACAATTGGTTATGTATATATGTAGGATATTATGTTGACATATGCAGTTAAGTAAAATGAAAAATCATAAACTATAATTATTATTTATGTTAATTATCCGAACCTAACTAAAAAAAATTAGTCATAAAAGATCATTAGGAATAATTTTAGTTATATGTATAGTATACATTAAAATTGATAACTATAATTTCAAAGACAACCATAAAATAAAGTATATATATATTTAGAAATTGAAAATTCTAACTTTAAAACACATAATATAGAAATAATTTTGCAATAATTATTGACTTTTGTATCAAAATGATCTTGGGTTGACTAATTTTTTATTTTTTTTTTAACAAAATCTATCTAATTTTTTAAGCATAATTTAAAAAGTGTGAACTATAATTTGCAACTTTGTTTTTTTTTACCATTCCAACTTATAAAAGATATGCTCATAGTTTACTGCTGAGAATTATATTTGCAATATTTCAAATCTATGCTTATGTTCGCCACTACAGATTTTTTTTTTAATATATAGGTAGGCAAGCGAAATATAAAACAAAACAAAAAATAAAAAAAAAATAGATTTTTCGCCTGAAAACAAAATTAAATGCACACCTTTTGCAGGTTTTGTTTTTCATTATTAAATTTATTAGCGAATTTAATATGCATTTTATGCCATTTAAGTAATTTAAAAAATTTTCATTAGAATGGGATGAAATCTCACGAAAAAAAAAAAAAAATGTTTTTTTTCTTTACGATCAATAAATTATTACTTACGGCCAATATGAATTTGATGTGTTGTGAATGTGTTTATTAATATAATAATTTATTTCAAATATTTTGATATTGATATTAAATGAATATAATATATAATACTATAAAAATGAGTGATAGGTTTAAATTTTTATATATTTTTATATTTCGGAGGCAATAATAAATCTTTTGCATGAGTTATATATTTTTATATATATTTTTTTAGAAATGAAATAATGTCTTTAAAAATTTAAAACAAATAGCTTTATGGCAAAGCTATTAAATATAAAAAATTTTGTGTTCTTTAATAATTCGAAAATACAATTTCTTTTGGTTATCCAAGAAGCCTAATTATTATCATTTTAACCTATAATAAACATCCTAGCAAAAAAATATTAAAAATTCTTAAAGACCGAAACATTATTTTTCGTTTTCTTCTCATTTTTATATTTAATGAAAATGATTATCGTCTTTTTAGTAACATGAAAAAAGAAAAATAAAAATTAAAACAAAAAAAAAATTATACCAATATGGTTAAAACCTCTATTAGCATTATTATTATTATTATTATTATTTAACAATATATATATTTTATTTTTCTACCATAAAAAGAAAAACTTGGTTCAAGTTTGATTTTTTCCTCTCAGTTATTTTGTGTTTTTCTGCTTATTTTTTTTTTTTTTTATTAATAAAAATAAAAATAAATGTTTTTAAGTAAAAAAAAAAAAAACGAAAAAAAAAAAAGAAAATTATAAATGCACATTTTTTTAATAGTTACCTTCTCTGATGGAATTGGTATTTAGAGAGGATTAATTAAATTTTTCCTTTATTTTTATTTTATTTTTTTTTTTTTAGTTTTTCTTTTGGAACTTTAAGAATACGAGATTTTTCGTTTAAATTGTTGCATAATTAAATATCTGATAAATATTAACGTATATTACATATGTATTTTTGTGTGTATACATTATAAAATCAGAGCTAAAAAAAATTAATAGAATGTTAAGTAAAAAGAATGAATATTTCAAAATTTTATTTTACAGAACATTCAACAATTTTTCATAAAAAAAAAATTTGAATCAATTTTGCTTAGAGGGTTGATGAAGAGAATTTCTACAACTTGACTCTGAAGCATAAAAATCGATATGTTTTTTAAAACTTATTTTTTTACTACACAAAGTTTTGAATTAGAAATACTAACCGACTCTGTGCAGTCATAAATAAAACATTTTTGAAAGTATCGTGAAAGATTTGTAATGTGGTTTAGTAAGGCTTTAATTTTGGATATAATAAAAGATGTTACAAAACAAGAAACTAATAATTTTAATTTTGATACTTAGAAAAAACTAAATTTTTGTGAAAATTGGTATTTTAATGATAGGTACATCTAAATAACATTTCGATTCAGACAAAAAGGAAAATTGCATAAATTTTATATTATATTAATTATTATTAAAATAATTTTACTTGACATTTAAACAACTTACGAGCAAAAAAAAAACTAAAGAATAAAATTAAAAATCAGTAGAAAATGTACAATTTAAAAATTCATTTAAAGCATAAATTTCAAAATCATTACTGAAATGATTAAATTAAAAAAAAAAATAAATAAATATAATAAGAAATAATATAAAATTAAAATAAAACCGAATTAAAGGGAAAAAAATAATATAAAAGAAAAAAACTTGAAAAAGTATGAGAAAAATTTACAAAATTACAACAATAAAAGAAACACAAAAATAAAATCGTAAATTTATGCAAAAAAATTATGTGCAGCACATATTTTTAAATTTTATATAAATTTTAAATATTTTTTAACGAAAATAAAATAATAATAATGAAAAAAAACAAGAAACACCTTTGGGCACAAAAAATATGCTATACATAACTATATGAGTACAAGTATAAATAAAATATAGGTACTTTATATAAAAAAAAATAATGATTTTTATTTTATATATAAAATTTATTTTTTTTGTTTCACATTAAATCTAATAAAATTTTTTGTTAAAATTTATAAATGTTTTTATTTTTTTTTTTGTTAGCAAAGTTGCACGATTATTTTAAACAATAATAATAAGTAAGTAATGCATTTAAAATTACAATATTCTGGTGTTGAACAAGCACAAGCATAATTTAATATTGAACAAGGAATATCACAGGAAACATTAATGCAATTTGGTTATCAAATAAAAAATAGTATTTTATGTTGTTAACTATTGAAGAATTAAGATAAAATAATTTAAAAATATTGTCTAAATTTAAAGTTAAATATATGGTTAAGATAAAAAATTAAAGATAAAAATAATCAGCATTCGTAGTAATGTCAGTCTTTAATGTTAAGTTATTGAAAACGCGTTAAATTATTATTAAATAAAAATAGTTCATACTGTGCATTGTAGTGTTAATTGCAGTAATCTCATAATTTGGTTTTTTTTTATTTTTAAGTATGTTTAAATAACTGAACACGAATTATATTGGCAAAGATAATAATATAAATTAATTTTGGATTTTTAATTCTATTAATTCTATTTTTCAATCAAATTAATATTGTAAATTAAATCAAGGGCATATTATATACAATATAATTCAATTCAATCAAATTAAAAAATAAATTTAATAACATATTAGTTGTTCTGTAATATTTAATAATTAAGTATGATAAATCGAACCAAACTTATATTGAACAAGTAACAGTATTAAAAAAGACATTGTAGACCTCGTTTAGTTTTATTAATTAGACAGATTTCTAGAAAATTGAATCAATGTATAATTTATAATGTAATATTAAATTAATAATAATACGAAAGAAATTTTTTTAAATTAATCCGATTTTAAGATTTTAACCTAATGTAACAACAATAATAATGACTGTATATTAAATAGAATTAAATAATTGAAGTACACCTAGACATAATATTAGAACTAGACGTTTAACCATAAGATTTTTCACATTATATGAAAATTTTGTAAAATTTATGTAATAATAGTTTAGAAAAATTATTTAGTTTTTAAATTTTATATAAATCAATAAAATTACCTACCTTGTTTCTATGCAAAACCTCTTGCAGTTAATAATAATTACTGTTTTCCTCTCTTCAAAATTTATTATTTTCTTTAAATGGTGCGCAAATTTTTAGCCTGAAACAAATAATTTTAAATTAATGAATTTATATTTATATTTGTATATATACATATGGTTTTTTTGCTCCAACTTCCTTTTCTATCTTATTTTCCCATAAAATAAACTGAAAAAAAAAACTCAATGATCAAGCTATAACCACTGAATTGAAATAATAAAGTTAAAAAACTAATAAAAATTTTCAATAATAATGTAAATAAATGCTTAAAAAATATTAAAAATATATATATAAAAAAAAACTCAAAAGTACCAATTAAAAGTCATTCGGTTTTCTCTTAAGAAACTTTTTTTTCCCATTTTTTTTTTTTTCTTTTTTTTCACACCCATTTATTTAAATGTCTCTAATAATAATAATTTTCGTTTTCTTGTGGCACTTTTTTTTTTTTTTCATTTTTAATTAAAGTAAACACTCTACCATCAACAGCGTTAATAACCCATTCATATTTTTTTTCAATGTTTTCGTAAAAAAAAAAAATATTTATTTTATTTCTAGTAAAAATAAAAAATAGAAAAAATAGACCAAGAAATATTAAATTAGAAAAAAATAAATGAAATAAACATTTGAAAAAAATTATTAAGAAAAAGTTTCCTTCATTTTAAAATGGACAATGAGTTTTATACCATGAAATTTTCTCCTTTCATTATTTTAAATCATTAATAAAGTTAGAAAGGAGTAAGGATATATTTGTGGCTACTTTGGAGAAAAAAATGTTTTTTTAAATTATTTGTTTTGTGACTTAAAAAAGAAAATTCGTAAACGATAACACTATTATGTGGGTCTGTTTTTATTTTCAGCTTTAGCGGCAATATGTTTCTAATATAATATAGTTTCTATTTGGATTACTGCTTTAAAAACTGGTTTTAACTAATTAAATTTGATAGGAAAATTGGTTTCCGATAATATCGCTTAAAATCTATAATTCTATATAGACGAAATTGAACTGATGACTGCGTTAAGCAAACTTACGCATTGCAAGGACAAATTGTTTAACTTCCGGACGAATTATACTATAATATGCAAAATTTTTAGCATAAACAGCCAGAAAATAACACAATACTAGATATCTTTCTGCTATATTTTATTTATTATCCAACGAGTTCCCTCTTTTTTTTCAGCGTATAATTATATAAAGTCCTAATTTTCACATAATATTATTATAATAATTATATGTTTGAGTAACGTAATATATTTTTATATATTATATATTATTATTACATAATATAAAAATTTTCTATCAATTGAATTTCTGCAAATTTTTTTTTAATGCCTGCGAAAATTATAAGAACCTTTTCAAAATTGAATACTTAAGTTTTAAGCTTCTTAATGAAAGATCATAAATTTTTGTAAATAGTAAAAAAGAAAAGCAAAAAAAAAAATTATATATAAAAAAACACAGTTTCTCTTTACAGTTAAAATTTTAATTAAAACTTTTATTTATTAATAAATTAAAGCAAATATTGCATTGAGTTTTATTCTCATTATTCACCGGTAATGCTTAATAAAAACCAAAAAAATATATAAATACTTAGATGAAAAAGAAAGAAAGAAAAATGACTACAGCAACCTCAAGTTCAATAAAAATTACCTTCTAGGCACAAGCTTTTTATCACATGGCTGAACCATAAGATTTAAAGTTATGAAGTTATTTTTTCATTCATTATCAAGGTAAAAATTAAAGATGTAATTTGGCATAAACTTGAATAAGTTTGAAAAAAAAAGAAGTAATTTTCAATTAAAAGAAAAAAATTTAAATTTAAATAAATGAATGTTAAAAAAAAGAGATCAGAACAAATGCAAAAGTTTTGTCATTTATGGTTTCTTACTATTTTATTAGATTCAGATTTTCTTTTTAAATATGAAAATAATTTGCACGTGAAATTTCGCCATTAAAGTTGCCTATTGCGACGATTTAAAACTATCAGGTGTAATTTAATAATTGCAAGCATTCATTTTAGATCCGGCTGAATAGATAGACAGACGGTCAGACTAACCTAAGGTCATTTTTGATTGATTAATATAAAATTACATTAAATTGATTAAATTAAAATTTCATGTACATAGATATAATAGAAAATACAAGGAGAGTTTGAGAATCCACAATAAATGCCACAAGGGCTGGATAATAACAATGTTAATGGCCGATTACAATAAATAAAACTTATACGCAGATTTTGCACAGTATTTACAATAAATGATTTAATGATATAATATGATGTCAGACTATTGAAATTTAAAAATAATTTTCAATTAGTAAAAATATATATTCTTTAATTCATTAACTCTTAAATTTCGCCCAACGAAAATAAATTTACTCCCCAATAAAATGTTATATTAAAAATAATTGGCTTTATTTTATGGAAATGAATATTATTATTATGTATATGTATATATAAAAAAAATATTATTTTACTTAATAAATTTTAATAAATTTGTGGTTATCAAATTTCGAAAAAAATAAAAAAAAAAAATAAAGAAGAAAATAATAACAATAATAACCAAAAAAAATAACAATATTTATTTTATTATTTTCATTAAATAAGAAAATTATATGTTTTCTTTTCTTGATTATTATAAAAAGAAAATAATAATTTTCTGACAAAAAATATAATATTAAAAAAAAAATGACAAAAATTATACGATTATTGGTCTCATTATAAATTCAATTTTTAAGGCAATATTTTGATGATGGGGATTTTTCGTTCTTTTAATATTAAAATTGTTAACAAAATAAGCAAAATAAAAATCAAATAAACTTATTCATGTGATAAAAATGTTGTAAAAATATTTTCTCATTCAATAATTTTTTTTTTTTTATATTTAATAAGCAAACGACAAGTCCATTTTTTATCACAAAAAAAAAAAAAAATTGTGAAATTTGAAAGGGGAAAGGAAAATATTATTTAACGATTTTAAAATATAATAATATAAAAATATTAGAATTAACATTTTAATAAACTACCTAATAATATATAAATAAATAAAAATTTCATTACATCATTTGGTTAATCAATATTATTTTTAATAAGAAAATATGTCTGTCATCTTAATGCTAAATTAACTATGGGCTTAACTTATAGTTTTTGATGTTAATGAAACTCTCTGGATTCTAGTTCTGTTCAGTTATGAAATTAAAATCATTAACCTATTATAGAAAATTATTGAATCAAATTCCTTAAAATGTTCCATATACCTTTATAACAGTCTGTATTTGGTTTAGAATAATTTTTACAGCTTACTCTAAATATAATTTATCGAAAAATCAGTAATAATTTGTGAGGATAATCGTGATTTTGTCAATTTTTTTTTATCGAAGCTCAGTTAAAAATTGATTCAGTTCTGGACTATAAAAATTTTATATTAATGTAGACTATAATAATCATACAAAGTTTATAATAAATTGTTTTATTAAATTTTTTTAAATTGTGTTTTAAATTATGAAATGAAAATGATAAAATTTCAACCAAGAAAGATCTATTGAACAAAACATCGTACGAATGCCGACTTATTTAAATATATGTATAGTAAAATTTTCTGAACTATATATTTTTTATGAATTTATATTATTCAATATTTATTTTTATAACGAAAATTTACCAAGTATTAGATATTTTGACTTCATGAAAATTATATTTGGTATTTATTCATTTGTTTATTTTTTAAATTTTTTGGATATGTTTTTGAATATGATGATGAAAATAAGGCATGTTTTTTTTTTTTATGTATACAAAGTTCTGAATGAAAATTTATTGGAGCATAAAATCTAGAATATTAATTAATGATCAGTTATAAAAATTAATAACTTAGAACTAATATTTTAATATTGTGTACAATTATTTTAGGGGAGAAATTATTTAAACACTATACAAAAAAAAAATAGAAGAAAATTCTTAGTGAATGTAAATTAATTTAACTGAGTTAGCATGAAAGGTTACATTGAAGTTGTAAAACAAAAATGAAAAGTGAATTTTAAAATATAGCCAAGTGTTAATGAAAGGTTACATAACTAAAAAATCTTCATTTTACAAATTAAAAATATAAATTTAGTTTGTCACTTATAATAATATGATTTTCGTAAAGTTATTGTTGAAATCTGATACTTGAAAAATTTACAAATAAAAGTTTGCCTTCCTTTACTATGGTCGAATCGATGCTAAAAGCTAAAAAACAATATTGTTGAAATTTTAATTCCACTTTAGTTGGAATTATATATCTATATCCACCGAGCCACATCTCGCAGCAATTTAGCTGATAGGTTGGTCCCTTCAGTTATTTTTGATTGTGATATTTATCAGTAGTATGTACCAAATTTTAAAAATTTAAACCTTTTTGCCAAATGATGCTCTCTAAATATAAATAAAATCATATTTTATACGCTTATTTGTTTGTTTAAATTTTTTTTATGTTCAACTTGTAAACATTATAATGTCTTTTTATTTTTTTTTTATTTTCATTCTATGAGAATTTTGTGCTTAGCAATGCAATTTCCTTTGAGAACTTTAATTTTCTGAAGTTTATTTTTTCAAATTCTGATTATTTCATAATTATTTATTAAAGATTTCTATCAAATAATGAAATAGGATGTATATTATGTTATTTACAAAATAATTAATAGCTTTATTTTGAAATAAGATTTTTTAAGGTTTTGGGTTAATATTAAAGTTAGATGAAAATAATATATTTTATTCGTATTTCAATTGAGTTTTATATATATGTATAAAAAATGATACCATTGAATGAATGTTACAAAAAAAAATTAGAGTAAGATATTTGTCGGAAAATGTGTTTTTAAGAAATTCGAAATTATGACAAAATATTAATAGGTGTGACAAAATATTTTCGATTGATGTGCTGTAAACGATATTTATATTTTTTACACGAAATTAAACCCAATTTTTTTACACAAGGAAATTAAACATTTTCTAACGATTTTTGTTAGTCTAATAATGAACTTAGAGTCCGGAACGAATTTTACATGTTACAAATTTGGTGGAATATTATGATGGAAAAGCTTTTTTTGGGTACTGGATAATAATTTCGAATTTCGACACCAAATTGAACAATCCACTTGTGGTTGTAACTATTTTTCTTAGCTCATCTTAAAACTTACTTTTGAAGAAATCTATGTACTTCCATACTTCTTAGCTCATCTTAAAACTTACTTTTGAAGAAATCTATGTACTTCCATACTTTGAGATCAAGTCTTGGAAAAGATTCTATCTTCTAATACAATTTTATTACATTAGAAAATTTGGAAAATTCTTTGCGCATTTTCAATACTTTTAAAATTTAAGTAAAATATATATATTTTAAAATTTTTATCAAGAATTCTTTACTAATTAACATTCCGTCTAAAAAAAACAAGAAAAAGAAGTTTCCTAAACATAAAAAATTTCTATCAAAATTATAAAGATTTAAATTTATTGTGTGAAAAGAATTATTTTAATATTTTCCACCTGAATTTTATCATCTAATTTTTATTTTATATAATTTATTTAATTTTTTTCTGTCCAAATTTCTCCTGTGACTAACCTTGAAAATCATTACAAATTATAGGAAAACAGATAATAATTATCATAAAAAGGCATTCACCGCTAAAGAGATAATATTTATTTATACTGTATTTACAAAAAAAAAATAAGAAAAACTTAAATTAACAATTCGTTAAAAAAGTTTAGAAAAACTAAGGATATGTTCTTTTAAAAATAAGAAAGTTGGTTTGCAAACCAACTTGAAGTTAATCAATTTAAAATTATATTTTGTTACAGTACACAAACTTGTTTTTCGATAGAATACATTTGGATTTCATTAGATTTGATTTAACATTTTGATTTCAAAAAAAATTTTTTTAATTTTAAAAAATTTTAGAGAATTTTAGAGTATAGAAAAATTATATAAGTATATGATTCATTTAACAATCTCTCAAATATCATAATAACACTAAGTTCATAGATGGAGTTTAGATATACTCGTACCAATAAATTTGCAATTATGCTGAAGTTTAAATTTAACTTTTACTTAATATTCACAAATAAATTTCTAATAATACATTTAGAATATTCTTTCAAAGAGACCAAATTATATATTTTTCAAAAGATTGAAAAAAAAAATATTCCTAAATTTTATTTCTTATAATAATTTTATGTTGCATAATAATACCTTTACTTTAATTTGGAGGCATAAAAGAAGAATAATTCAAAAGATAAAAATAACAAAAATTGTTTAACCAATACAGAAAACCCACCTACTAAGAAATCAAAAATTTTAAAATATAAAGAAATTTACCGCCACAACAACCTGATGCCATTAAAAACATTAAAGGTGTAATGGAATAGAAAAAGGGTGAAGGATTTTTTTTCACTGATTTTTCCATCATTTTTTGAATAATATTAGATAACAAGGTTACCTAAAAGAACTTTGAAAAATATAGGTTCTTTATTTATATATATGTTTATAAATTTTTTTTTATTTTGATACGGGAAAAAAATAAATAATTTAGAAAAGAAGTCAAAAAGAAAAATGATAAAAATATAATACTTATTGCATGATAAACATACTGTGTGTTAGGTATATTTGTGTCGTTTTGTGTG
>OZ023275.1:586616-627142 GCA_964007475.1 Hybos culiciformis
GTAAGGTTATCTATTATAGAATACAAGATAATACTATGAAAAAAAAATTGCCATTCTGTTTTATGTTTTTTAGCCTGAAAGTTAATATTGCGGATGATAAATAGCTTGTTCTGTGCTGTAATATAACATCCTGGTAAAGAGCTTGAAGATATCTAGGCAAGCATTATAGGAAATACGATTGAAAAATTATAATTTAAATTCAAATTGCGACTACCCGTATCTATGTTGTATAAAATTTTCCAATGTTACGTAAATGGCTACACAATTATAACTATAGCAGAATTTACTATTTCTTTCGTTCAAATTAATTGAATTTATGATTGCAAACCAAGAAGATACGATACTACTGGTTCCTATACATTTTTCTTTTGTTGATTAATATTAAACTTTGTAAAAGTTTTTAATAGAATATAAACTATATGAAAACAAAATAACTCTTTCTTTTTTTTTTTTAATTTATCATTTCATATCCATTGCAATATTAATTTAATTGTTTTTGTATAGTATATTTATCTCCAAACGTACACTTAATTTAAAGTATTATATACAACAAAAATATTTTTTAACTAAGTATAACATAAAATTACAAAATACAGACATATACATATATAGAAACAATAATCCTGTTCTATATTGAAATTTCTAATTCCCTGAGTATCCCCATTGTAATCCTTTTCTCGCACCAACAAAAAATATAAAAGTAATAAATTGTCATAAAAAAATATTCTATCCACCCTTTTAATTTTGTAAAATCTACGAAATGTAATAATAATCCCCGCATAACTAATTTCATGTCATATAACAATAAAAAATTGAAAATTTATCCTTTTTTCTCATTTACTTTATATATACGTACATATGTATATAAAATTCAAAGAGGATATTTTATTCAACTTTGTTTTTTATTATTTTTTTGAGAAAAATTTCATCAAATTAAAGGATGCAAAATGAGAAAAAAAATAAGAAAAAAAGTTATTCAGTTGTGCAACCCATCAAAACTGATTGCTTAGAAAATATTGGTTGTATACACTATTATTATATTACTATACATAATATCCAAAGGATAATAGAAGTATTCTTATTATAAAATAGGGTTTAAGTTAAGAAACATTTTTAAAATTTACTTCATGAAAGTGACAGGCAAAAAATTACAGATTTCTCAATTGATACGAATGCAAGCTTTCTTTTGCATGAATAGTTATGATTTTATGAATAATATTACATTAAAAGTTTTTAATATCAAGAAAAAATATTTGTAATGTTATAATACACCCCAATCTGGGCATGCAGTATCTAAATTCTAAATTCAATAGGTTTCCAACTTCAACGTACAGAAAATACATGAAAGATTTTGTGTACCTTAAATGATTTTTTTTTTTAAATTCTGATGTCTTAAAAATAGTAGGTAATATTATCGATTAGGAATATTGAAAAATAATTAACGAACTTATTACAAAAATTAACTAGTAAACTGTCAGAAACAGAATTTAATTTTTTATTATGAAAATGACAAAGAAAATAATCCATGGTGGAAATAAATAAATGTATCAGAATAATGTATTTGATATAATCGAGAAGTTTGATACGAAATTTTATATTAAATTATATAAAATAATTAAAATTTTGAAAAATCTCTATTTACATTGTGAACGTAGCACTCACAATTGTTTGGGGAATTAATTTAATTCTTATCTATATTTAAAAAAAAAAATTTTAAGAAATATTGGTATATATTGTCCTTTTTTATTTTTTTGTTGCCCCAAAAAGAATAATTTTTATAACAAAAAATTATAAAATGTAGAAGAAGTTTTCATTATCTGAATCTGAATTTTTATAATAAAAATATTGTTATTAAAATTTTATTTACGATATTTTTAATTTATTTCAAGCCATAATAAATAATAAGGTCGCGATATCATGTCCATTTTTTCACTTATGTAACATTTTTATGTGCCCAATATCCTGTTTCGTTTTTTGACAGAAAATATGATGTATTATGAAGTTATATAGTAATAATACACGGCCACGTATATGTTACATTACGTATATATTATGTTACATTACATTTGTGTATGAAAAAACTCAAAAATTTAATTATTTCTAAAATTACATTTCATATTTTTTGATTTTTTTTTTTAATACTACAGATATACTATAGGAATATATTTTTAATGAGATCATTGGATTCTAAAAACATTTATTTATTCACCATATACACCTGCCAATTAAATGTCATCTATTACGACATAACATTGTAAACATTTTCAAATGAATGAATATTTTACTGAAAAATATTTATTTTATAATATTATTTAAGTGTACCTATTATTATACATATTTTGAATATAAAATATATATAAGTATTAAATATTTTTTCACTATGCATCATATCATATTCTTTTTTAGAACTTATATACATAATTACATACATTTATGTAGATATATTCAATTCAAATTTAAATATTCATATCTACATATTTGTATAAAAATCATTAATAATGTAAATATTTCTGGTATATTTTTTCTTTCATTCCATCATTATGTATATATACATGTGTGTTATGTATATATAAATGTATATATATTTTTTTGCTGTAAAAATTTCAGACATAAGGACCTCATTTGACATTTACACATGACTACTTATAGAATCAAACTAAAAATTATAATATTACTAGTATAAATATGTATAAAATAATTTATATATGTACGGATAATATTATATTATAATATTAATACTGTTACACCATAATAACAAACATTGTCATCTAATTGATGTCAATAATTCAGTCACGTGTACATGAACGTCAGTCTAAACATTTAAAATTTATCATGAAGGTAATTCTGATAAAAAAAAATGGTTTTATTTTTCGATTCGATGATTAAAGTTTTTTTAATTATTTGTGTTAAATTTTGTCCATATTACACTCTATATCTCTTTATGAAGTTTATGAAGTCTAAGAATCCGTACATCTAAAATGTTTCTATGGCAACTACTGACACTCACAATTATTCATAGTTGAATCATAATTTTTTTAACTTTATTCTTTTGGAGGGTGCCAATTGCTCTATATTTTTTTGTTAAACTGAGTTCAGCTGATAGTTCGTTACATATAACGAAAAAAAATATATGTTTTAAGTATTTTATAACTTCGGCATTAAGTAGTTCTGGGGTCACATTTTTTATATTTAATTATCATTATTTTTACCTTTAATTTTCGGCGTTTCATTTTCCTTCATCTTCATTTAAAATAATTTTTAATATTAATTAATGCTCTTGAGCTCTTGTGTCATTTTTCATTCATTTCCATTTTCTTTTTCAATGTTAAAAAAACGCTCAAAGAGAGAAAAATATCCTTTCGTCAGAATCTGAATAAGGGAACAAAAATTATGTTTTAAATGTGTGCAATTTTTTTACTATGGATATGCTTTAACATTTTAACCTTTTACATATTTTACCCTTGGTTGAACGAAAATATAATATTAAGGTTTTCTAGTTTCTTTTTAGTTTTTCCATTTTAATTTGAATTGTTTTTTATTTCACCATGGTAGGCAAATAAAATAAACTGTTCTGAAGGAAGTTGACGAACAAATTTGGATATTAGATTTAAAAAAAAAAACTTTATTAAAAAAAATTATAAAAATATATAGTTCTTATAGTTGCTAAAATAGAATAATTAGAACAGTTCGGTGTTTTCTCTTGACTGTATATAACATAATGAAAAACATTATTATATTTTCTTATCTTCTAAATCCGTTTTCTTAATCCGTACAACCCTTTTAATATTAAGTTAATGATCTTTCAACTTCTATTACCAAGTAGCAATTATATATAAGAATTATTCCTAAAGAAAATGTTTGCTCTTTAATAATAAGTACCTACACTACAAATATAATCCAACTAGTTGTATAATCGTAAAATAAAAAAAATGTCTAAAAAATAGTTTAGTTTCTTCCACTAGTGGCGGAATATTATGCTGTAGAATAGAAAAATGAGTCCTTATGTGTAATAATTCAAAAAAAAAAAAACATTGAAATATTTTTTTTTTATGTTTTTTTACATAAATATGTTTTAAATGTCATATGGGCACTATTAAGGTAACGTTTGAGAAAAAAAATACATAGAGTATGTATATTTTTTATTTTTTGTTTTTTTTTTTTGAATTATTCAAAACCACATATTATTTAGTATATATATGTATATACATATATATATATTTGAAAATGTATGCATATTAAAGAGTTGAAAAGGACATTTGAGAAAGAAATTTATTTTTACGATTGATATACACATAAACAAATATACGTACTGTGCATATGTATGTACAACATAATGTAAAAATTTTTTCTATATGATTTTCAAATAAATAAAAAAAAGGTTAAAATAAAATAATTTCTTTTTATTATTTGCTTCCAAAAAATTTGATAGATGACAATATGAGTAATCGATTATTTTTAGGGTTTATTGACTCGATTATTGATACTTTTAAAGTATTATTAAATTTTTATTGTGCTCACTTTAAAATAAAAGCTGTCAAGTATAATTTGAAATGCAGGATACAAGTAACACTCGATGAGTACAAAAACTAAATGAAAAGTTCAACAAAAAATTATATAATACCAATTCAAACTCGATGAGTACAAAAACTAAATGAAAAGTTCAACAAAAAATTATATAATACCAATTCAAATTAACTTATTATTATTAATTTATTAATGAAAATTTCCTCTTTGAAAGACTATCCACAATGTATTCCTTTTTTTTTCATTTTATTTAACATACATAATACAGTTAAACTGGTAATAAATTAAATTTAAAAAATAAAATACAAAAAGCACTTGTGTTTTTTTTTCGGACTAGGATATTTTCAGTTCATGAAATGAAGCTAAAAAGTTAATAAAATATTGAATTTAATGTTTCGAAAAGACAACAAAAAACAGCATGTTTTATTACTTTTTTGAGTAATAAGTCACAACAGGTGGTATTTACGGGCCTGTAAAATTCACTGTTGAAAAAAAAAAAAATTAAATAAAACAAAAAAAAATATTAATAATAATTAATAAAGTGCGAAACATTAAAAACAATACGAAAAAAATATATAAATAAATTCATTAAAATTAATTAACATGTACTATTTTTTATTAATTTAAAACTTAATAAATATAAGTATACAGAGAATCGAACTATGTATATGTATTTAATTTAGTTCAAATAATACTGAACTGCTACTGGAAATCAAAATATTTCTTAGTAGGTATAGTATTATTTTTGAACGCATTAAAAATATTTCATTAAATATTATTTCGAAAATTGTTAAAATATATACATACCTAGTTAGACATACAATATTTATATCTAATTGCTTTTAAATAGTAACCCATTAAATATTTAAAATTTTAATGAAACACATTTAGAAACCCTATAATTTTATATAAAAGGAGTATCATCTTTTTCTTTTTATTTATATTTATAATTTTTGGAAATTGATCTTTTTTTCATAAGTAATCGATAAAAATTATGATGTTGAAAAATATTAAAGTTTTGTAAATTAGAAATACTATTCAGTTTATAATCACCGACTTACTGTTGTACGGCAATGAGAAGTGCTTTTGCTAGTCCTACTGGAATTTATATAAACCATCAGTTTCGCTTTCACAATAGTGCAGTTTTATAAATACTAAGTAGATGTTACCTATCTTCAGAAATTTATTATATAAACAAATTATAGAATTGTATAATGATAATGCAAATACTATTTTTGTTAAGTCAGATATAAGTTTTGGAAAATTTAGTTGAAATCATGTGCTTGGTTTTTGTGCTTTCGTGTGCTTGGTCCAAAAAAGTCAAAAGAAATATCAAATTTTTAAAACTATAAGAAATAAATTTTTGTTTTTGTAAATAAATCTGTGCACAAATACTTTTATGTTTTATGTAACTCTTTTTAAAAAAAAATATTTTCTATCAACTACATAAATAGTAATTTTGAAAACAAAAATTATTGTTAAAATGTAATCCAATATGGTCTTCATTACAAAAAAAAAATAATAAATTTACATTATACATTATATCTAACTATAATATGAATAAATACAGACGTACACAGACATACACACACTACATTTTTATAAATTCTGGTTTATGAAAACCTATTATTAATAAATCAATTTCAAATATTTATAAAAAAAATATCCATATAAAAAAAAAATTGTTGGTGTTTTTGATTTTTTTTATTTTTGGATATTATATTTTTAAGTTTTTAATGGATTTAATCGATTTAATTTGATACATAAAGCACCTGAAAAATTCGATGTTATGGCAACGATTACAAAACGATATTAGATACACTTTCAATTTTATGAATTTTTTTTTTCTTTTTTTTGACAATGAATTGAAATTTTTTTTTTTTTTCTTAATTAGCAAAATTTTACCATAAAAAAATATAAAGTAAGTTGAAAATTATATTTTTTTTTTTAGGTTTACTTTTTCATTTTTGTAGATCTTTTTATGAGTTACTTTTTTAATGAAAAACTTAATGGTGGACGCAAAAATATTGCATTAACAATTTATTAACAGCATTGATCTTTATCATGATATCAAAATTTGACAGTATAAAGTCAGATTAAAAAAGTCGTTATATCACTTCAAAAGGCATAAGTAATTTCAATAATTCGCGCTATTGAATTTTTAATAAAAAATTTAAAAAAAAAGGCATAAAATGTAAATTTCGTGTGAAAATTTTGAGTTCCATATAAAGCTCATGTTTTATTATAAACAAATGAATATTATTTACATAGGTATATTTTTCATTTCCAAAAAATTTAAATTAGAATTAATTTTTTTTTTTTTTTAAAAGAAAGAAAAAATAAAATTAATTGTAAATTCATCTCATTTTAATATCAAAAAATAAATCATTTTATATTTTTTTTTTTACCTTTTTGCCTCCTCTAATCTATATATGTATACATTATGTATGTCCACTGAAAACAAAATACAGAACAGGTTCCTTATAAATAAAGTTTAGATCAGATGCTAAACTTTATTTTACTTTTTTAGGTTGCTCTAATACCGTACACTTATAGTTAATTAACATTTGGACACGTATTGCAAATAAATGAATCCTTGCAACAATCCACCAATTTTTCGACCAGCGATTTTTTCAATATTTTAAAAGTTTATTTTTGAAACTTATATTATTTTCTTCGAAAATTCAGGAAAATTCACATGCTCTAGCTCTATCATTTGAAACCACAACGAAATCAGATCTGTATTAAGCTGCCTTTAGATTGGCCTTAAAGTAAAAAAAGTTAAAAAAGCACTAGAGCGAATTTAATATAAAAATCTTATTTTTTTTCAGTGTATTCTAATAAGGTATAAAAATAAAATAATTTGACCTGGAATTTTTTTAATTTTTTTTTTTTTTTTATTTTAAAAGCTATTAAATTTCATTTTTTTTTTTGTATTTATCTTGTCTCTCATTTGACTTCAATTAAAGAATACTTTTTCATAATCTATCTCTTCTATATAATGCCCATTAAAATTAAGGTAACTACTATTACTACCAGTTTTATTTTGTTTTTTTTTTTTTTTTTAATGCCCACAATTCTCTAAAATTAAAATAAAAAAACAAAAAAAAAAAATTCAAAAGAATCTTGCTTTTGTTGTCAAAAATAAAGCACAAAAAAAATATAAAAAAAAAGTTGACCGATGGCTATAAAAATCAAAATATAAAAGAAAAAAATTAACAAAAAAAAAAAAATAAAAATAAAACTATGGTAACACATTTTTATTTATATTCTTTATTCTAGGAATTAAACAAATAAATCTTTCAATTTTTAACATTAAAATTAAAATTGTATTATTTAATCTAAAAAGTTCTGGAGTTAGAAAATAAAAAAACCACAAAAATATATTTTTTTTTTTCCATTTTTGTTCATTTCATTCTTCTTGTTTTTTTTTTAATTTTTCAAGAAAAAAGAATATGATTTCTATGAAACTTTTATTTTATTTTTTTTTTTTTAACTCATTTTGATTCATCAACTAAAAACCTGCTTTTTTATAGAGTTTTTTTTTTTGCTTCATAAAATTACAAGAAAAAAAACACACAAAAATAAAAGTCTTCTATAGACAAAAAAAAAAGAAAGAAAAAGCAACCAAAAAGAAAAGAGCTGTGCATTTAGCTTACATAAAATATGCAATAGTATCTTTTATCATGAAACTTACAAAAAAAAAAAATAAATTAAAAATTATGGTGTGTATATAAATAGTAATAATGGTTAAAATTATCACAGATAAAAATTTAGATTAAGACCAGTTTGTTTTTTACTGCGGCAGCAATATTTTTTGTACATACTTACATAGTTCGAACTAGTGAATGACGTTAATAAAATTTACAAGGTAAAACAACTAATATTTTACTTTTTAATATTATCTATTTCTAAAACTCATATTGTATAAAAAAAACAATAAAAATTAAAATTTTCGAGATTCAAAGTTTGCTACATATTTCTGGACGAGTTATTAAGTATATTTAATAATAAATGCGAGATTTTGAGCACATAAATACTATCAGATAATATTGCAGTTTTAATTATATAACTTTATATAGCTGGTTCTTAGAGTTTTAATTGAATATTTTTGATTTTTTAATATATTTTAATTATAAAATTCCATTATAAACGAAATTAATAATGTCGATATTTTTTTTATTTCAAATTCAATTCTTCATAGAGTATAAGAAGTATAAGTCAATAAAATTTATTTAAAATAAATAATTGATTAATTAGTTGTCTGATTTTTGAATAAAAAAATCAACATAAGATGTTTATTCAAAATGTATTCCGCACTATTGCACTATATATATTAATATTAATTTCCTTTTTTATGTCCTGGTCCATATATAAATGAAACCAATATTGTGGAAGCAAGCAAGTAAGTTAAATGAAAACAAAAGTCAATATTACTGATTTTATTTGAGTTTAACATTTCCTTCAAATGAAAAAAAAAAAAAAAACTATTAAAAAACGATGCAAAACATTCATTAAATAAAATTTAAGAGCCCAGCGGGATTTCTATATCATATAAAATTGAACTTTTGGACACTAAATAAAATATACAATTATTCAAAATTCCGTCTGAATTATATATATATATATATTTTTTTTTTACATATATTTTTTATTAGCTATCTCTATTTCGGTATTTGATATACTATACTATGGAAATTTATAAAAATTGTAATAAAAAAAGGTGTTAATTTGAAATTCAGCTTGAATTTTCAGTTATAAAATTAATGAATATATATATATGTATTTTTTGATCTAAAAAATTTACCCATACTGCGTCAAATTAAAATTTTATAGTTTTATTATTTTTTTTTTTTTGGAATTTAAATTTTCACCTTGGACATTGCTAGAATATAAAGTATCAAAAGTAATTTTTATTTTAAATTTTTTTCTTAAAGGAATTTCTGTTTTACCGTCTATTTTAAGTATGAAATTATATTATTCAAGATGAATTTATTTGTTAAAAATATCCTTGGTATACCTTAAATTGACTTTAGATGCGTTTTTTTTAATTATTTAAAATCTTTAGTAAGTTAACTTAATTAAGTATGCAATACAAAAACTTCATGCTCTAGCAATACTTTTTTCGATACAATTTAGCTATTTCTGTTTTTTATTTCAACATTAAAGAGCCCTCTGTGATGCAAGCATATTGTTTCCCATTGTGAAATCTCAATTAATAAATTTTTGTAATTTAAATCAGGTTTTTTTTTATATTGTTAATTTTTTAAAATTTTCTGCCTCTTTAAATTTAATTTTCAATAATGCTCAAGAATCATAATTTCTGTTAACATTTTAATAAAAATCATAATAAATAAATTAGGCCATCATATAAATTTATGAAATAAAAATCGTTTTAATAAAAACATATTTAACCTAAAGATTTTAATCTCTCAAATCAAAATTTTTTTATTTTAATAATAATAATGTTTGATGTCCATAATAAGACACTTTAAACTTTAAAGAAGTATATATATAATTTTAATTTTATTCTTTTGAATTTTCAAAATTCTCTCCAGCACCAGCTGAAAGGAAAATAAGTTGTAAACATTTTTTTACTTCCATCAAAATTTTAGTAGTTTCGATTTTTTGTGAATAAAAAAATCCTTAATAGAAGATCCCATTAACTTACATTTCGGACAAACTTCAAGAATGAATTAAAAATTTCAAAAAAATTTATCACAATTCTCGCAACAGAAATCCTAATCGAACTTTACATTAGAGTACATATTAAAAAAAAAGAGAAGAGTTTTCAAAAACACTGCATCATTTTCAATCAAGATCAAAAATTTATGATATCAAACATAAAAAAGATTTTATAAAAAAGAAAAAAAAAAATCAGTGATTTAGGCAAACATGAATGATATATATTTTTCATATAATAATAATAATAAAACACTTTGGTACAGTAAACAATATTGTGTATGTAAATATATTCTATATTTTATTAATTTAATTTTTATGATTTGATGAGTTTGAAACAAAATATGCGGGTCTATCGACTCGCATATCATATTAAGAAATACAATTTATTTTTTTAACACTAAAAAAAATGTTTTTTTTTTTTCAATTACAATAAATTAATGCATTTATGTATATATATAGTGTATGATGTAAGAATTGTGTATTTTAAAAGAATAAAAATATATAATTGAATAATATCCCTTCAAGTTAGAATTCCTATAGTCCATCATATATCATCTGAATGAAATGTGACCATTTATTCTTCAATGTAGTTTTTTCATTCTATTTTAAAAGTAAATTAATAACTTAACGAACTTAAATGTGTACACACAAAAGAAAGTAAATACTAAAAATAGAAATAGGTAATAAAGTGGTTTTGAATATTTCTACATTTTTCTAATTTTTAAATATTAAATTTTATTTAATGTTTCTACGAAAAATTTGAAAAATTGTAATATTTTCCTATATTTTTTTTCTTAATGGAGCCAGCAGCATAATTCACTCAGTTCTTTCTTCTATTATATATATACTAATATTCATTTAAAGTTAACAGAATTTCTTTGGTGTACAAAAAAAAAATATTCATATAGTAAATATATGGGAATTCATCAATATAAATTTGAAAGGCGCCCCATATTTTTTCTAACAAACAAAATTATGTTCAATCATAAAAAAAAAAAAAAATAAATAAAAATATTTTATGTTCTCTCTCTATGTGCATTTATTTTGTAAAAAGAAAATATTATTTAAACTATTTATGATTTGTAACCTAATTTTTTTTTTTTTTTTCTTGTACTTGATTCTTTTTTTTTTTAATAATTTTAATTTTTTTTATTTTGCTGTTTGAAACTAAAAAATATATTTTTAAAATATATACGAAATTATGATTCACTTTAATAGTTTGTGTTTTGTTTTTTTTCTTTTTTTTTTTTTAAAGTACTTTAACATTTAAAAATCAAATTTAATTAAATTTATGAAAATTAAAAAAAAAAAAAATGATATAAATTTTCTTTATTATTTTTTTTTATTAACCAATAAATAATAAAATTTTATATTATTTGAAATTTTTAATTGAATGCACAGTTATATTCATTAATCAAATGAGAAATGATCAGCATAACACTTTGTAGATATTATTGGTTTTATGAAAATGAAAGAAAGATAAATTAAAAATGCAATTGATACAATCATATGCAAAACAATATAATGATTAGAGAATAATTACAATATCAAGATCAGTATACTGTCTTAATTAACAAGAAGGGCGTAAGTCTGGAGAAAATCAACTTTTGAGATAAATAATTGCGTATTTGGAACAGGGTCAATTTCCGTGACCATGAAATATTTATTTCCTAGATCTAAAATCCTCAAAAATAAAATAATATTGAACACCTCTTCATATAAATGTTCTATTATAAAAACAGAAAAACTTGATTATCTCAAACTATCAGAATAGAGTTACGCCCTTCTTGCTTAGTAAGGCAGTCTTTGCTTTATTAACTTTATATAAATTGAAATCACAAACGCAATATTTCTTTATGTCGCAATTATTGAACATAAAAATTTAAGAATTTATTTTTTGGGGTTATGAAAACACATTTATATTTGCATAACAAAAAATATTCAAAGACTTAATTCAAATGTAAAATATATGCGCAGAGAAGTGGAATTATTCTGTGGATAAAGACAATACCACGACGGCGCACGACAGGAAATTATCTTTGTTCTTTTTTATTTTTTTTACAACATTTAACAAGTAGCTACTGTCGTCGTCCTCAGTCCTCAATAAGTTCCATACATCAAGGAAACGAGTAAAAGAAAAAATGATGTAATTAGTCCTTTAAATATAATTCTGAAGGGCTCTCTGCTCAAATTAAAGAAATAAATTTTTTTTAGATACACTCCTTAACAGTGCATCAAAGAGCGTGACTGCACTTCATAAATTTACTCTCAAAATTTTATTAATTCTTTATTCATAAACCATTAAATTAAATATTATATCTTCATTTATTTATGTTTTCTTATTTATTTTTTTTTTTCGAAATTTAAAATAAAAAATATTTTGAAAATTCAAAATATGTTGCTATTTAGCACTCAAGCACCCGCAGCATAAATTTTTCAACAAAGAGAAAAAAAAATTGTTGTGCGTGCACACCACTTTTTTTTTTTTTATTTATGAAAACAAAGATTTTTTTTGATGTGATCATGTTTTTTTGTTTTCTATATAAGTAATAAATTTTTTTTTCTTAAATATTTTCATGAATCTCCATTAAAATTGATGCATGTGAAGTTCACTTATAACATTATACAAAAAAAATAAAAATGAAACATGTGCCCATAAGAAATCGATTTAATTAATTCTTTTTTCTTTTCATATAAATTTTTAAATTTCCCGTATTGGGAATTAAAATCATATTGAATAATATTTGGATTAAAAATTAGCTTTATTGTCAATTTTTTAAATTTCGCTTTCTGAAATATTTGTTCATAAATTATTTTCTCATGCTTTGATCTTGTTTTTTTACTAGTTTTTTACAACAGTTATTACCAAAAACTTAAGTATTAAGATAATAGGTTGTTCATATAGTTATGGAAATCATATTAAACTACGCTATTTTTAAGCTGCCTTTAATAGTGTCATCTATTGCCTTGAGTACAGCTACTGACGCAAAGCAATTTTGGCAGTTATGTTCTGGAAACATATTTCCAGCTAATTTAACCCGATTTAACCTCTAAGCAACAAAAATCAACTGCAAAATTAAGAAATAACACAGAAAATCGGTTTTTACGGTAGCTTTTATTCAGCAAGCCAAATTTGCTGTGCGCGTATCATATAACGAAATATAAAAATTGTCATAAATTTTCATCGAAACCTTTCCCAAAAAAAAAAAATGTTTATGAGCAAAATAATTCATGTAAAAAAAAAAGAAAAACATGTTGAAAAAATCCACAAAATAACATTCCCTAAATTTTCCGCCAAAAACAAAAATAAAAATAAAAAATAAAAAACCAAAACACCAATAATTAAGTATAAGTATTTTTCGGTTATGCTCACAATATGTGTAGACACACCATCGATTGTCTTTTTAATTCAATTATGTAAATATGTTTTTATGTATTTAAAAAAGAAAAATTTCTTTTTAATACAAAAAATTTCTTTAATTTTATTGCCCTTGCTTTTTAATCAACAAAAGAACCTTAAATTTTTAAACATTTATATTAAAAATGTCAAAAGAGTAATTAATTTTATTTTTAATTTTATGGTTTGAAAAAAAATAAAAATAAAAAAAAAATATTTTTCAAAATAAATAAATAAATAAAAAATTGTTTTTCCCAAACTATATTTACAGTGTAATTTTTTTTTTTGGGGGAAAATAATTTTTTCTTTTTTTAAATAGATATGTTTACATAACTTATTGAAGAAAATTTTTATGATATATTTGATGGGTTTTCTCATTAATTAGTTGAAAGAAAACTTAATCAATTTTTTGAATTTAAAAAAAAAATAGAAGGGAAATTAACGCGCACACGCTATAAAAATAAAGTCAAAGGGGTTTTTCTATTTTTTTTTTTTTTTTTTCAATTTTTAATAAATCTTTTTTCAAAATAATTATGCCAATGTTAAAACTACAAAAAAAAAATATTTAATATTTTTATGACTTGTTTTGTATTTTACTTATTTAGAAAGTTTTAAATTTAATTTTTTTCGGTTATAAATATTTTTTTTTATTACCATGTTTAAAATATAAAAAAAAATGTAAAATGTTTAACACCAAATGATTTGTTAGTTTACTTTAATGTTAAGATAACCTCAAAAAAACATAAAAGCCATTGCTATGTAGTTCAGCTGTTTTATGGTTTTTTTGATCCTTTGTGTATAATATATATATATATACATTATATATAAATTAAGTAAGAGTTTTGCTTTATTATTTTACAATGTCGCAATTAAAAAAAAAAACTGTATTATTAAATATATACAATACATAATATATTACATTTATGTTATGCATATATTTTATCTATTCAACAAAAATAATAAAAAACTAAAATATTTACTACTAACTATGAGCAGTAATGGTACTAAAATTATACAATTTAGAAAGTTTTTTTTCTTATTTCAGAACAAGTACATTAAATTTTTATGATTTTTTTTAATTACAGAATTTTCTTATCAGAAACTTGTATATCGTATAATGTTATAATTGTGTAATTTAATATGTATGCTTCCTAAAACAGTCAAAAGGGTTAAAATTTCTATAAAAACAAATTTTAAAAATATCGAAGAAGCAATTGATAGGTTCTTTGAAAAATTACAGAAATTGCGTTGAAAGAAAGAAATTTTGAATTAAGTACTTATATTGTATAAGAAAATTGTGAAATAAGGAAAAGTAAATAGGATTTCTAGAAAAATAGAAAACTTTAAGTATCTGTTGACATAAATTTATATTCTCGGATTTTTTACGGTTATACATAAAAGACTTATTTTACCCTGAAAAATCTAAATTTTCTTCTGCAAGTACCTATATACATTCTTATAATTATAATAACTTAATAAAAGAACGTAGGAAAAAATTACTCTTTAAAACAAAACAAAAAAATCATTAAATTCAAAAAATATTTCATAAGCTTAAATAAATTCTGCAGTATTATTTAAATTGAGTTAAACACATTTTATTGTACTTTAATTTTTAATTTATTAAAGTATATAATACACATTATATGTACTGTATTTATTTTTTATTTAACATTGTATACGTCTATTTCATCTCATTACGATAATGTGAATATGTTGAATTGTTGTGTAGACAAAAAAATAATATAAGGTAAATTGGAAAATAAATGGAGAGATATAAAAAATTATAAAATTTATAATTATTTACCAAGACCATTCGAAATATTCGCATTTTCTTTCTCCTACCAAAACTTAGTTTTATTACAAATTGAATGTAAAAGTGAATTTAAAAGATAGGAAACATAAAGCATAAAAACATTAAGTTAGGTACAGATATATAACTCAAAGAAGACTACAATAATTCTTGCCCGAAACCTTATTTGAATAATTTTCCCTATATCAAAATAATTACTAAAATGCACTTTGATAAATATATGCAGAATTTAACAAATTGGTAAAAATGTTTATTTAAAGATTTACTTAAAGGGTTTGTTTATGGATTTCAGAATAAACATTTAGTTATACATTATTGATGCACGCATAGAAAATTATTATAGAAATAATGAAAATAATTTACTTGTATTTTGATTTAAATAAGTATTTCACGAAAAAAAAAAAAAAAAAATGCCGAGTTAAATCTTCCTGAAATTTTGGATCATTATACGTTCACAAAATAACAATTATATACTTATGTACCTGCTGTAGGTGTGTATTAACTATAATAAATTCAATTTTATTTAGAAATCATGGTAGAATATTTTATATGAATTTATCAATGATAGATATGACGGAAACTTCCCGATGTAATTCCCAGTCAATTCGAAAATTTATTATTAACTTAAACGGTATCAAATATTTCATCAAATACTAATAAAATGACTGAAAGATGACAAATATACGTCAATAATAATATTAAATTTAAAAAGTTTATTCTTCAGTAGATTTTTAATTAAAAATATACAATTACACCAGAATACATACGAACCTACATATAAATAAATGTATATACATATTTTATGGAAATTTTTTTTTTAAATAGTAAATTGAAATCGATTAAAAGAGTTTTAATTTTTTTTTATCATTGACTGACAGTAAAATCGGATTAAGAAGTTTTATTTTGAAGTTGTAAACTTTGTTGAATTGAAAAAAAACACAACATAGTAGTAAAAAATATAAAAACTTTGTAGAGAATCGCAAAAATAAAAAAAAAACTAAAATCCAGACATTTTTGATTTTGTTAAAAATTAAATGGAAATAGTTTTTTTGTTTTTTTTTTTTTTAATATAATATACAAAAGAGTTGCAAGGAATTTCAACTGTGAGCGCTTGGAATGTTAAATTTAATAAAATTTTTATTTCCAAGGAATGGTGTTTACTGACAGTCTATCAACCCACTTTCTTTCTATTTTAAGAAAAATATCATCTTTTAAATATAAAAAGTTTTTTTCTCCAAACAATAATTATTGTTAATAACGTTAATTTTATATCTATATTTTTTTTTGTATATACTTATACGAATAATAAAGCTTATTTTAAAGTTTCAAAGATCTGGATTTGAATTTAAAATTTTTCAAAAATTTTAAATTACTATTGGGATATTGAAATATAAAATATAATAAAGTATAATATAAAAATGTTAAAGAATAATATATAAATATATAATATAATATAATATAATATAATATATAATATAATATAAAAATTTTAAAGAATAATATATAAATATGTAATATAATATAATATACAAATTTTGAAGAATAATGGTAAAATTAAATTTAAGTTTTATAAGCAAATGGCATGAAAATTATGAAAAAATATTTTCCCATTAATTCGAATTCAATGATAATGCTAGGGAAATTCCTATAAAAATATTAAGTTAAGTAGGTATACATACATATAAATTGACTGTGTAATAATGTTATAAGGCAAAAAAAAAATCTAAAAGTAAATGGTACTTAAAGGCATTCAATCATAAAAAATAAATCTATTAAAAAAATATACCTATTCATTTATTTTTAACACCAAAATACTTTTGCGTGAGATTTATAGAAAACTAATGGGGTTAGTGCATTTTTATACGCAGAAAAGATTTGATAATTGAAACTCTTTATTTTATATTTACATTTTATTTTATATTTACATTTTATTTAAATTAAACATTAATGTGTATAATACAATCACCCTTTTAAGCTCGTTTTTCACGATCATCAAAGTAACTTAGTACTACCTCCTACACGTTACTTTGATCAAGTTGAGCAGTGTCCAACTCAACTTTGATTCAAGTTGACACTCTGTTTACACGATCAAAAAGACTGTCCAAGTTGATTTTAAGACAAAGTGTTCTTGGCTTTAATTTATAAAAAATTAAATGAAAAACTGAAAATTTATATTTGTGTATTTTTTTTTGAATTTTCATGCTAAAACCACCGACAAAAATCTTCCCTGGAATATTTAAGGTTGTGGATTAAATTTTTTTATATTAAAAATCCCAGTCCCCCGCATAAGTCTTTGATGTGATATTTACCTAGCACTTATATTTTAATCGAGGCATCCAGATATATTGATCTACAGTAAGGGCCTCGCTTCTTTTTTCATGGCTATAATCTCAGCGTGGAAGACGTTTATGTCCAGTTTCTCACAGTGCACTTCCGCCCTCAATCCTGCTGCACTAAGTAGAAAAAATCGATTTATGAGTTATGAATATTTTTTAAATAAAACTTGGCTTATAAATTTAAAATTTCTTAAATACACATAAAAATTTGCTAATATTGTGTATATATTAATAAGTAGAAATTTGTTTGCCAAAAAATTTGTTGTTTATATCAAACTAATATTTATAACATACCTAAACCTATCTATATAAACAATAAACATAGATAACTACCTATGTGTTTGATATTAACTTTCAATGTTTTTAACCTTTATTATCTAATTTTTTTTTATTATTAGTGTTAACATTATTTATTGAGGAATTTCCAATAAAAAAAAAAACTCTAATAAAATTATATTTAATTTATACTCGAAAAACTATTTTTAATTACCATTAATTGCTCAAGCATGATACGATTTTCATCAAATTGTTAATTAGTCTACCATAAAACAAAATTATAACATTTTTTTTTTTTTTTCAAAACATGTGAACAAATGATCCTTAACCCAGAACAGTTTATTCACAATAAAATAACAACTTTCAAGTCCTTCTTGAAAAGAACTTAAAATTTTGATTAGCTTATTTATACAACGATTATAGAATGCGTTTATAAATTAAGAATATAGTTAAACAACCTTTTTTTTGTACACATATGTATGTATAGTACACTATCAATATCAAAATTATAATTTTCATTGATTTTAATTGGTTTTTTTTTTTAATAAAAAATATTAATTTCTAAATTATAAAATTTAATTATAAATCTGATAATTTCTAAATAAATAAAAAGAACTAGCACGTTGTAAATTTAAATTGTAAACGCGAGTAAAAAAATTATGGTCTTGTACGCTTTTATTAATTTTTACATAATTTAAGGAAAAATTTCTACTCCTAAAATCGTAATAGTTAATTACAAACTTTTGCTACGTTATGTTTTATGACAAAAAAAAATTGTTACAAAAAAAAATAATTGTAATAAACCCCATAGGGTGTAAACGGGTATTTAGTATAAATTTTATATGTATAAACAAAAATGGAAATTATTATTTTCTAAAGGAAAATTAAAAGAAAATTTTTTTTTATTTTTGTACATTCAACGCCCCGCGCTTCACGGTTCTTGATAACTTGTTTATTTAAATCAATTTGTAGATTATAACATAATTTAAGGTTTGTTTTTTATATGAGAATTTAATGGAATTTTTGAAGGATTTGATTAAGCTATATAAATCGACAGGACTGGAACACTTCGTCGTTCACATTTTAAGTGTATATACAAAATTTTGAATTCTGTGAAAAAATAACTTATAACACAATATCGCGAACTATTAATTTTACAAATCATAATATGGCTCCTCCCACTGCCCCTAAAATTTGTGGCCTCCTAATCACACGTAATCAATATACAAAACTTAAGTGCATTTCATAATTATTTTCATATATATATGTATATTAAATACATACAATGTTCTGTACATTATGTGAAAAATAAAAATTAAATTCCTGACTGACTTTTCCCGTTTAAATAATGACTTTACTTCTTTTTTTTTGTGTAATAAAAGGGTGTGTTTTTCATTTTTTCCATTTTTTTTTTCTAAATTTCTACATAACAATATTAAAATAACAATTTATTGTTTATCATATTTTAGCTTTTTTGCTAGTTATTTTAGTGTTCTTGTATACAGGAAGAAGTCATCATAAAACTATTTTGCTTGGCTGTTATGAACATAGAAATATATTTTATGACATACCTCTACAAGTCTTTTTCTGCACATAAATATTTGGATTTAAAGAACATATGTGTGGAATCAGGAAACAGGAAAATTAAATAACAATTGAATTTTGTATAGTAAAAAAAAAATAAAAATTAAATTAAATTTGAATATCATATAGAAGTAATAAAATAATAATAATATAATATTGAAAAATTTAGCTAGATAACATCATGTTATTAAAATATCATGCGATAATATAAATCCAACTATGTTGAAGAATATTTTAATTTTGCACGCATAAATTTAAAATTATAATATTATAAGTTAAAAATAATTTCATATTTTAGATACCTAAGTTAAAAGTTGAAGGAAAGTGTTAAAGTAATTCTTAACCACATAAGAACATTTTCGTTATAAGAACTATATTCGATATTTGTACAATTGGTTAACCTGTATATAGATCCAACAAAAATTCATTTTAATTTCCAACAAGCTTTCAAATATGAATCATTATTTTCATACCCAAAAAGTTTAATAATTGAAAGCGATCAAGATACTAATTTATTATCTTTTTGTTTGGCGTTAACTTACAACACATCATATATACACACCTCTTAGACGCTATACAAGCGACGAATGTTATTTTCAAAATTATTATTATTTTTATTGATTTAATTCAAAAAAAGTTGTATAATATAATTTCTCACTGTCATAATTAACTTAAATTATGGCAATAATAATTTGTAAATAAAAAATAAAAGTTTGCGATCTTTTTTCTTCAAAAACATAACTTATAATTCAAAAATTTACAAGTATGGTGAAAATTTTATCTCATTATTATTTTTCTTTTTTCTTTTTTCAGGATTAACAAATTATAATAATAATAATAATAATAATATTTTGGTTATCTTTTGGATTTCAAAAATAAATCAAGGTAATGTAAAAAACGTCAGTTATAAATCTTTTTATTATAATTCGAAGCTGCGGGCTATAATATCGCCTTATAAATAACAATAAAAAATAAAAAATGTTTTAACTAATTTTCATTATTTATATACTTGTATATAAAAATACGGTATTTATATTTTGATTGAATCTTAAAGTTTAATAATATTTTAAAATTAATTTTATTTTAAGTCAAATTATATCTTCATTAAATTTCAATAAAATTTTTTCGATGTTAATAATATCATTTTTGTTTTGTTATAATTATGAAAATATATATGCCTTTTCGTCATTATTCTTAATAATAACTAACAATCAAATAATCAATGGGTATCTTAACCTTTCAATACTTTGGGCATAAAAAGTACTTATTTGCTTTTTGCGGCAACTTAACATATTTTTAAACCTTATTTGACATTAACACATCAACTTAATTAACCCAATTAATAGTGGAATATTTACTACTTACTTTCTTAGCACTTAACAGTTCAGAAAACATAAATTTTTGTTCCTAAAAACCACCATAATTATGCCCACCTCTCATAAAATGTACATATTTTAATATTAAGCAAGCAGTTATTTTTAACAACAATAATATTTAAAAAAAGTTTGCTTCTATTATACATAATCCTTACTTATTGAACGACTTTATTAAAACCTTGAAGTATTTGAAAACTTGTGTGTTCTGAAAAATTTCAGGGCTAAAAATTATATGTACTTATTTTTTAAACACTTTAAAACTTAGACATATGTTAACATCTCCACTAAATTGTTTATTTTCAATAAAAAAAAAATATATGCCAGATCCACCTGGTGTGCCATCATCATAATCATCAACACACCGTGATATTTAACACTAAAAACTAGTGAGGCTAATAACCAAAATTGTTTTTATTTCTTGCTAAAAAAAAATCTATTAAAATAAAATTAAGAGGGAAAGAACTTTCAAAAGAATCTAAAGTTTTATTTATTTTTTTTTTTTGTCAGAGGAAAATATAAAATTTTGGGTAGATAGAATATCAAATGAATTATACTTCTTTTCATTGAATAAAAAAAAAACCACATAAGACTTAAACAACGAAAGCGTATACTATTTTCATGTTTCTTTCTGTAAAGATAGTAACAGCTTGGAAAAAATATTTTCTCGAATAATGTTATTTTAATGTAAAGAGCATTATTCCAGTTTCGATATTGAAAATTTAAAAATTAAATAAATAAATAATTACATCGTTGACTGAGGACACTGGTAAACTTATCTAAGTATATTTTATTTCGTATTCACTTCAAGACTTCCTTAGTTCTTCATTGTCAAAGGTATTCAACTTGGAAATAGGATACGTTATTAAGATTACATATTATCTTCATATTGGTCTTCTTAGAATTTTTAGACTAATTATGATTGATCACACTCATGCAAAATATTACACAACGTTACATTTAAATTTAAAAATTGATAAAACATGACGACCTAATACTCACAAAATCTTATCAGCGCATTATTGTAGCTATTGTAAAGCTTATAGTAACTTCACGAACGAAAAACCTTGTTTTAAATCAACATAAATAAAATATTTTACTTTTAATCAGCAATTTATTATAAAATGTACAATTTGGTGTTTGAATGTATTTAATTCTGAAATTGTAATGAATTGAAAAGATCTTTAGTTGATAGCAGTTGTATGAATTAATGACACTGACTGAAGAGATATTTATACGTGATTATATTTTAGATTCAATTATGCGGTGTAAGAAAAAAAATTCAAAGTGAAATATCTTGTCGTTTAATTTTTTATTTTTTTTTTGTTTTTATAACATTAAATAATTATATTCCCATATTAAATAAAATTAACAATATAATAATCGTTTAAAAATAACTACTTGAAACATCGTTGAATTAATTTTTTTTTGTTATAGAACTAGACTTTTTGGTGCAACTATGTACAGTATATTATACTTAATGACGATGGGGCACAATTATAAAATAATGTGAAATTAAAATGTTTTCGAATTGAGATAGATTCGTGTTTTTAATTTAAATCTATTATTTTTATCGTTATAGCTTCTAATCAGGAAATTTCAATATGGGTCATTGACTGTTTAGGTGCAGTAAACTATTCCTTATCAATATTTTAGTTTGTTGCCCTTTTTATGAATTACGGCTTACTACGAGATGATATTAACTTCTTTTTCTTAGTTTATGCAACTAACATTAATTCTGTCATTTTGAAATTTAAAACTAAAAATTCAATTTGTGTACATCAAAGTTTTCTAAACTATAATGTCTAACTAACATAATTGAACTTTATAGTATATAATTAAAAAAAAAATGTTTCTATTTTAAATAATGTAATCGACTAAATTTTCAAAAAAATAATTTTTCTACCGTATCAAATAAAACTAAATCAAAATTGTTTTTGAGTATACACAAATTGTTGTGTTGGTTTAGCATATAAATTTTTATGTAAGACTTCTTAACATACATTTATAAAATACCTTTTTGACAGGTGGACTATTTCCGCATGGTAGACTCATCTAATAATCTTTTATGTTATGTTCTCTATAAAATTTTATACATTCAAAATCAAGAAGAGATTAAAAACCCTGAATAAAAAAAAAATTAAAAATATTTTCCTTCTTAAATATTCATTTTTGTACATATATTCTCAACTTCTTTAAAACATAGAGATATCAAAAAAATTAAGTTAAAACTCACTGACCATTGCATGTTAAATGAGTCGAAACACACAAAAGAGATATTTATAAATTTTTTTTGCTTAAACAGAATAAGAAAAATAATGAAAAAAAGAATATTAAGCAAAGAATTAATTTTTTTTTCTTTGAAATTTCCAAATGAAAATTATTATTACAATATTTTAATTGAAATTTTTTTTTCATACGTTTTTTTCTAATGGTACTAAATTATTACCAGAACAGCATAAAATATGCTTTAAAAAGCCGAACTACTTGTTTGGAATTGAAGATGAAGTATATATAATTTATTTTGAAATGTTAATGTAATGCAGATAGGTCAGGTAAGGTATGTAGGTATTTTTTAAATTATTAGTAAATATCGGCCTAAATTTAACAACTATTTTATTATTGAAGTTAGTTTTATTAAGCTACTCACATTAAATTAAAGTTATTTGATATCACAGTAATAAATTATTTTAAAGATTATTGATTATCATTTTACCACTTACGGGTCAGAAAAACACAGGTCTAAAATTTCTCATGACAACAACATTTTCAGCAGGACATAAAACACACACATAACGCCCTTTACCAATATTACGTATGTGATATGTCCATATACAAAAACATGATACGAAAGTTTTTAAATTGTTAACTAAATATTTTTAATGTTTTTAAATCATTTTCGTAACAAACAAGAAACCTCAAGAAAATGATATTTGCTATTATACATGTTACGTGTATATCTATATAACATACATAATGCTTAGTTAAGGTATACATTTTATAGATATAAAACTATTTAACTTTGTATATACTTAATTTCAAACTTTATAATAGAGTTTTGTTGAAAATTATGGTAATACAGAGAGGTAGATTAGTTTTTAATTGAGTTCATAGGAATAATGCGGAAAATCTATAAAGTTAGTAATAAATAGTTTGGCTTTATCTTAAAGACATGTGTATTAGAATTTTACAATCATTATTTTATGTTCAAATATACATAATATAATATAATATTATCTACCTAGTATATATGTACGTACATATATATTTTTTTCATAAATGTTTAAGTCTAAGATAAAAATACAGAAGATATTTAAACATATTATAATTTATATGTACATTTATTTTTATATGTATAAATATATACATATTTATAGATGAATAAACACACAAAATCATGAATTAAATAAGCTCAATTTTGTTGGCTTAACTATTAAGAAAATATGTGCATTAGTTATTTTTTAGATAAATTTTGTAAAATTGTTTTAAATTAATTTTTTTTTATTAGAAGTGTAGCTAAAAGATTTAAACTTAGATCTTGATAAATAAGAATTATAAAAAAATAGATTAAAATTAGATTAGGCGAAAGAACTACTCTATGCATCATAATGAATATAATATTTAATCGAGTATTTAATGAATAAATTAATTAACAAGTTAAATATAGATTGCTTTCTATTATTTATTAAATTGAAGACTGAAAATCTTTATCTCATTTTCCATAGTATGTTAAATTTATATTTTCCCACAGCCTGCCTTACAAAAAAAAGAAAAAAAAACCCCCTAATGAGCTTCCGGTATTACTTAATAAAAAAACATTTAACAATTTTGTCAAAAAAAAAGTAATAAATAATCCTTTTTAATTTCATATAAATATTTCGACATCTTTATATTTATAATTCTTCTATTGAAATATTCTATAACAATTACGAACCTATTTAAAATTAATTGTTAATAAAAAAAAAGGACCTCCCTGATTCTATGGTATTTTCATTTATTTTTATATATTATTGTCCTTTTTCTCTTGATCGTATAAAAATATTATTATCTTTATTCTATATATATATATATCGAATTCAATTTAGCTTCTGCTCTAAATATAAAAATTTTTCCAAACAACAACAACAAAAAAAAGTCAAATAAAAATAAAGTCAAAAAGATGTTTTTATTTCTATTTTAGATCAATAATTTCAAGAATTTCAAATCCAAAATAATAAAACACAGTATATATTATTCTTTTTTTGAAATTACAATAAGAAAAAAATAATTCAAACATAAATGTGTATTTCTTAAGGACATTTTCTTTTCATCGTATTTTGACCATAAAAATTATTTGATAAAAAAATTTTTTTTTTGTAAATATTTTTTAACAACCTAAACTATAACGACCACTTTATGAGAAAATAGTAGATTTTAATCCGTTTAACATAAATGATTATAATGTTTTATGCTTTGAAACATATATTTATAATAATTTGAATAATAATTTAACACCACATTTTCACTCTTATTTTAATCTTTACGCTATAAATTTAAAATTTAAATGAATTAATTATAAAACTGGTATATTTTACCTTTTACAATTACCAATTTGAATCAAACTCTTCCTTCTGATTGACTTACCTTAAAAATAGAAAAAGAAAAAGACTTTCAGAATCATTCTATAACAGAAAACGAAAAAATTCTGATATCTGATAGTTTGACTACTTATTTATATAGATGTGAGACTATTTTGTTTGAAATTATTTCTGTTTTATTAGAAATCAAATTTCTTTTTGCGTTTATATTGAAATAAGCGTTTAAACTGTTCTTAAAAATCAATAAGAACAGATAAAAATAATATTGAACGAAAAAAAAAATACTAATAATAAAAATATATAAAAAGTAATCCCGCAGGGCAAAGCCTTATTTTTTTATTTATTTATTTTTTGAAAAAAAAAAATAATAATAAGAAAATATTGTTTTTATATATATGTATAATTATTATTTTAGCCAATTTGAAGAAAAATCCAGGCCACTTTCTTAATTTAAGAAGAAAATAATTTCTTCACCAATGAAAATTTATGTAGTATATATATGTATGTTATTGAAGTGGCTCTAAGTCAGTGGTTCTTAACCGGTGGTGCACGCACCCCTTAGGGGTGCGAGCTTGAATATTTGGGGGTGCGAAATTGTAATTTTCCAAATTCACGTGTAGCTAGCAAAATAAAAAACTAATCTTAAAAATTCATTTTGGTTAGTAAATTTTTTATTCACAAAACATTTTTTAAATATGTTTGTAAATTATAAACCATAGAAACAAATTAATTTTTGTATTTTTTCTACAATTACAAAAATTCAAATGCGTTTCTATAGTGATTTTTATATTTCCTCGAAATTTTAGTTGATTGTTGCGATTATTCTTAGAAATATAAATACTGATTCGAACATTACATTGAATAAAGATTTAAAAATAATTGAATTTTAGTGTTGATTATTACAAGTTTGAATTTTTGTGTTGAATATTAAAAGTTAAATATTAATAATAAAACAATTAATACAAGTTAATTTTACAAGTTTAGTTGAATATTTATATTCTAATTATTAGAATATAATTTGGTACATTAAAGTCAAATTCAAAAGGTAAGCTAAAATATAGCAATAATAGATAGAAGTTTAATATTTTTTTAGTGTTTTATTAAAAAATTTAATTTAGTATAAAAAATATGTTTTGCATAATGTTTGTTTTTTAATTTATATAAGTCAATAATTTCTGGTAAGGGGTGCGAGAATATTGTTTGAAAATTTTAGGGGTGCCGGTAGCTAAAAAGGTTAAGAACCACTGCTCTAAGTAATATGAGTATCGTGTTTAAATAAAAAAAAAATATATATAAATATATTTATTTTAACTTCAATAAATGATATTTTTAATTTAGGAAATACTTTTTCCTTCTTAAGTACATAATTTACAATCGTTTCAAATGCCTTAGGATGATGTCAAATTTTATTATTATATTATATTTTTTATTATATGAACTTCTGTTCTATTTCAATTGCTTTTGGTTGTATTATTGAAAACGTATAAAAATCTATTAGAAAAACACATTTTGAAAATTTTTTTTACGAAATTCTCAGATTTAGACTTTTCTCGTAGTCAAAGTATACTTAATATTAATAAAAGGTATACTTTTAATTAATTAAAAATACATTTTTAATAAATAACTAATAGCTTTTCTTTAATTTGTTTATTTCAATTAAACAAAATTTCTAAATTATGATTAGTACTTACATATATTATGCATATTAAAAATACCAAAAAAAGTTAGAGAATACTGTATTAAAGATTCGCATCGAGGACCGTGAATTATTTTATTGAATAACTTATTTTAATACTCTTGTAATTACATTAAGTTCTTTTAATAATGAAAATGCAATTGTTTTTCAAATATTCTGACATTCTGAAATACAACTATAAAATCAATTTCAGAAATTAAAAAATTTAAAAAAAATACAACCATACAAAATGACAACTGAACAAAAAATTTATATAATTTTTTGAAGATTATTAAATTGTGCGAGTACGGATAATTTAATATTATATGTATTGTACATTGTACATATGGTTCTGTATTCCTGAATGTTAAGGCCAAGGATAAATGAAACATTTGTTTTTATATTCATATTTTTCTTCTTTTTTTTTTAAATATTAATATACTTATTTTCAAAATGTTTGCACATAAAAATAGCCATCGGGCCACACATGTTTCTCCAATAATATAAAATCATGTTCATTTTTGAAAGACTATTATATGTTTTTTTTTTCTTTTTGAGTTCATTTCAAAAAATATACCCAAAAAAAATTTTTATTTTTATTTTTTTTTATTTTAAGAAGAAGAATAAAAACAAAAAATATTATTAGATACGGTAGAAATTAAAAAAAAATTCTTAAAAATGTATTAAAAAGAAATACAAAAAACACTGGAGGTTAATCAATATTTATTTTGTCCTTTTTTTTTTTATATACCAAATACCTAAAATAGTAGGAGAACCCTAAAATACATAAATAAATATCAATAGTTCACTGTTATAGAATGCATAGTAAAATAAATATTTCAAAAAAAAAAATAAATAAAAAAAATTAACAAAAATTCAAATTAAAATATTTATAAAAAGAAGAAAAAAAGGTGAACGAAATGAAAGAAAAGATTTAAGTGTCGGCAAATTTATTAGTTGAAGTAATAAAAAATCTCATTTTAAGTGATTTTAATACAAATTATCTTATGACTCATATAAACATAAATGAAAAAAAAAACCCGAAATTTTAGTGTTTTTTTTTTTTTTGAACATAAACAAATTAGAAAATATTATCATTTATAATTCTTAAAGTATTTTCTTATTTATGTATTTTTGCTGTCATGCTGTTTTTTTTTTTTGCAAATCAACATAATCGTGTAGCTCTGTTGGATTTTCTATATAATTCTCTTATTTTATTTCCTATGATGCACGCGCTATACATTTGGTTGATTCAACACAAACTATATATATCACTTTGGCACAGAATAGAAATATCAAAGCTATGATATTTAAATTTGTAGGAAAAAATATAGAATTTAATTTAAGTATTTGGACCTAAGAACCCGAGAACTCTAATTTTTATTCTTAAGTGTGAGTTCTTTAACCAAAAAAATTTAAAACCTTACCTACCGCCTATTTTAAAACAAGTTTAACCGCCTGGGCAAACTCGACGCGAAGGACGCGACGCAAACGTTAATGACGTTAATGACCATGTAATTTCATTAACGTCGTTAACGTCGAGACTGTTCGCGTCCATATATTCTCATACATTTAATATTGCGTCACGTCGAGTTTAAGCAAACTATGACAGTCATTTACGTTCATTCTTTGAGTTTAAAAAAATAAAAATTATAGCATTTTGATTTTTGATAGATTTCCAAAATTAAATTTCTCAAAAAATAAACAATAATAAGGAAGTTATAAATGTTAACATAAAATGTAATAAAATATAATAAAATAATATAAAAAAAATTTGAAAAATATTTGTTTCAGAAATGTTTATTTAGAAATCATAAAATTAAATTACTTGTTAGAAGAAAAAAATAACTTAAGAAGTAATAAAAAAAAAAAACCACACTTAAAAAAAACAAAATTTAAAACGTGATTCTTCAAAATATTATATATATATTTTTTTCTACTTATAGTCCTTTAGCAAATAATATTTGAAAAAAAAATAAAAAACTTCAAAATTTTCAAGGTTAAAAAATAAGAAAAATTATTACAAAAATTTCTTAATTCTACTAAGCTGCTTAAAAATTAAATCACATATATACAGATGATGTAAAGATTAAGGAAGATTTTTAACAACTTTCAAGGTTTATGAACTTTTTTTTTTATTACTTATAGTATACATAGAGAGAAATTATTAGGACTGACTACTGGTTTCAATAAAAAATAATAAAAGTACCTAGAATTTTTATATATTTAAAAAATAAACACACAGAACTTTTATTACCTTTTCAATTTTATTTTTCTTAGGTAAGTATATAGTTGTGTAACCGAATTTACCGGCAACCTATACATTTTACTCTATAAGGGTATAAGAATGTGAATAACATATTTTATTATATACATATAATCAAGGTGTGTAGATTCTGTGGGCGCGTATAAAATAATATTGATTGTCGAAATAATTGTTAAGGAATACTTGTTTATAAAAGTATCAAGATTTTCTAATTGCAGAATAACAGAAAAAATTTAATTCGAAATTATTACTGAGAGCATAATATAATAAAAATCATTTTTTTTATAACAGTCATTGATTTGAAATTTTTGTTCTAAAAGCGGTTCAATGCTTGAAACTTAGAATTCATCTGTGTTTGTCAACTCATGTTCAAAAAATATTTAAATCTAAATTTAAAACTTAAATTTTCATGTATGTATGTAGGTCCTTTTATTTTTATAAAATTGACTAAAGTAAAAATTGAAATAAGATACAAGAAAATTTTTTATTTAAGTGAATTCCCCTTTTTAAATTTGCAATAATTTTGTGAAATGAACAATTAAAAAATATTTTTATATGGTTTCCTAATTTTCTGCATAGGATCGTCTGCTTTCCGTTCATATATAAGAAAAATAATATTCAGGATTATCAAATTTCAGCAGACTAACCAAATAATTATTTTCTTCTTTTTTTTTTTTTGTGAAATTTAGGTTGCAAATATTTGAATGGAACCAGTCAGACTTTTTTATTTATATTAATTTTATATATAATATATATATTTTTTTTGATAGGACGGCCGAAAAAAAAAAGGTTAAATTTCAAAATAAAATGAAAATAAATTAACTCAATGAGCATTTACGCAATCAAGTATATTACCAATTTGAAATTTAAGAACTTATTTGATTGATTTTAAGTTTTATGCAGTGACGGGACGACGACGTTAAGAAAGATGGAAAAAGTTTTTCAAGTGTTCAAATGAAACTTATTTATTACTAAGTTTATAACTTTATAATCTATATGCCTGACCAGATAGCACAATGTTAATTAACTAAAACTATTCGATCCTTATATTTGTTTTGTTTTGATTTTAATTTTTACATATTATTTTTTTTATGACATTAAGTTCATATAGGTATAGTTTTAAACTGCAAAACTGAGAAAGAATTTCAACATTATTATTTAAATTATTTAATTGTTTTTTTTGATTCAAAAAAAATATGAACATGAGATTTATTTAATAAAATTAAAAATATGCTTTATGTTTATACTTGATGAGCGATAAAATGGTTCGAAATTTAAAACCATTAAAATTATATTTAAAATATAACTCCCGCAGTAGAGCACAAAAATAATATATATATCCCCTTTTGTGAATTTATTTTAAAAATCTGATACTTTCACAAGGACGAAAATTATATTCATTCATCATAAGAGTATACATATTGTATATAAACCACATCCTTTTTTTTATAATTTTGTGCCAAAAATTGAGTTTATATATAATACCATGTAGTACTTGTATTAATTATATTATCTAAATGAGAGAAAAGGTATTGTATAACAAATATAATTTAATATTAAAGCATTTTTAATTCAAATTTGATTGCATCCTAATTAAAGGGATTCTATTCCCGCAAAGTTGACACTTTTAATGAAAGAATATATAACACATTGAACAAAGAATTGAATTATTAGAAATAACTTATGTATGTACCTTTTGCAGATAATTTATTTTATTTTAGCAATAAATAAATAAATATTCAAAATTTTTAAATTCAAAAAAATATTAAATTACATTAATGTCTTTTTTTCATAACTTAATTGACACTAATGGAATTATTATATAACTTCTTATTCAAAATGGTATGTTTAAGGTGCGCATTAGTTTATAGAAACCCTCTGGTTCTGGGTTTAATTTCTTTTATATTACAGATTTTTTTTCCTTAATTTCTTCCCGCTTCTTTTTTTTTATTTTTCAATGTTCAAGAGTGTAACTGAGCAAAAAATTTATTCAAAAAAATTATATATTAAAATAATGAAATGTAATAATAATCCTTCAAAAAAAATAATAATAATAATGAGATAAACAAAATTAAAATAAAAAAAAATATCAATATGGAAATTAAATTTTGAATTTTGTTAAAAATATCAAATACGTATAATTTTTATAAGAAAAATAATGCTGAAGATGATACCTAATGCTGATGCTATAGCTTTTATGAACTTATGTTAATAATAAAAAATTTAATTTATTTGTAAGGATTTTAAGATAATTTTGAGGTATTTTGACATTTGAGTATTTGTATAAAATATACACATATCCGAACTATTTATGTCAAACCTAATGAGTCTAAGTTAAACATAATTAAATTTTGATATACACTCTATGGAGAATGAACTATGCGATATAAATGAGTTTCGTAAATTTTTATTCCGAATTCTGGTATAATCATATGAATAGTATTAACAAATGAAATAAAAGTAAAAGCTATTTGTCCTTGCTAGACAAATAGCTAATCTTACTTTAGTACTCGACTAGATTTTGAGAAACAATACACTTATGCGCCAACCGGCAAGCGAGTAAAAGTTTAATAAATGATAGATTTTATTTTTGGATGATCATATTTTTTTTTATTTTTTATTAATATTTTTTTTTTATGTAACATTTCTTATTTCAATCACAAAAAGTTTGTTTACATTTCCGACTTAATTTTCTTTTATTTTTCTTCTCTATTGGAATATACAACAAAAAAAAACAACCGGGTGTATAAAATTTAATTTAAAAAGCAATTTGTTTCTCATGGTTAATTTGTGTTAAAAAAAAACGTATTAAACTTAAAATAAAACAAAAAAATATTAAATAGTTTCAATTACTTTTTTTTTTTTTGATCATTAAATTTAAATTAAAATAAAAAAATTGTTAATTTAACACCCTCAAAGGTATGTGTATACAAATTCTAAATGCGGACCCAGTATCAGATGAAAAATTCAATTAAGAAAAAAATATAAAATAAAAAATTACAAGCAATCAAACAAGAATAAAAAAACAATTTAAAAATTAATGAAATTCTTTACGCCTTATTTTTTTTTTTTTTACGATTTATAACAAAATTAACTTACACACACAGTCAGTCACAGAGTACTAAACAATAATTTGGAATATTTTCCAATTTTTTTAAATTAATTCAAAGCAAAAATCTTCATTTCAAAATTATGAGAAATTTCATTTCTATATTTAGAAAATTCACTTTTTTTTTTAATTTCTTAAAAATGAATCAATGAATTACCAGATATGGCGCGAAAATATACAATATACTATCAGGAAACCACATGCCAAGCATTAATCCTTAAAAAAAAGAAACATTAAAAAACACTAACTAAATTCATGCATAAAAATATTATATCAACTTAACAAGAAAGAAAACGGAAATAAAAAACAAATCCAAATACAAAAATATAAATATTTTTCTCTCCATTAAATTTTATTGAATTTTTATCGATTTTATATCTTTATTGTTTTTCGACAGAGTCTTTTTATATAAATATATTTTTTTTTTTGTTCTGTTTTTAATGACAAGTATATGGCCCCAACTTTGTTGCAATATCCCAATCACACAATTTTCATCTCTAAATTAATAAAAAAAAAAAAAAAAAAATTATTAAGTTTATATGTTTTTTTTTATACCAAAGAAAAATAAAAAATTAAAATTTCATATATTAAATAATAATTTTTTTTTTACTGCATTATTTCTTGCTGGTTTTCGCAATTCTGTATTGACATTATTATTATTATTTCAAAATTAAGATTTTTTTTTTTATTATTATTATTTGTTTATGTTTCGGAAATTATTCAAATTCAAATGCAATTATACACAACAGCGCTATATAAGCTGCATGTGTTTATTTATTTTTTTTTATTTTTTTTTTTATGAACAAAATTTTTATATAAACATCATAATATTTATGTATATTAACAAAAATGTAAATAAACATTAATATTGTTGTAATAAAAAAAAATTAACATCTTTTACTTTAATATCAGACCAAACGACTGGCTTTCTATTTACTATCAAAATTATAAGACGACCGAAAATCAAACTTCTGCCTTAATTGAGCCACCAACCTGGCCGACTCAGAGTATTAATAATCTTGAAATATTTAACGAAAAGTATATAGATATAGTTTAAAAATAAAAAATGAATAAAAAGAAAATAATATTAATTTCGGGGAATTTCTATTTTTGGAGTTGTATTATACATTATATGTAATTTTCACTGTTAATATCTGTAATTGATATCATAAAAATCATTATACTATATTTATTTTTATTTCACGATACGCGATAATTAAATTTTTGTTATGATAATTCAAAATTGAAAATTGAAAAATAAATAATATAATATATCTATGCTTTATATACACATAAAAACCCAAAATAAAATTTCAATTAAATAATGAAATTTTTGTATAATATTTATCTAGTAACTAAAGTTAAATAGAAATTATTATTGAGTAATTAGAAATGAAAACATTTTAATGTTTATTAAAATGAAATTTAATGCTTTTGATATATAAATATTTTAAATAAATTATCTAGAGTAATAATGTATGTATAAAGTACATAATATAATTGTATGTTTACATAGTAGAATTTTTTTTACCATTTCTATTCAAATTAATACGAGATTAATGTTATATTATTTATTTAGACTCTAATTATGGAGGTGATATTAATTTCCTTATTGATTGAGAGAAATCTATTGGTCTTTTATAGTTAACATTGTTACTCAAATATGAATTTCCAACTACATAAAAAAAATAACTGGATTTGGTGTTCAAATGCTTTTATTGGTATAAGAACGGTAATTTTGTTAAGCTTAACCTGTCAGCGATTACATTCTTTTCTAAGTCATACATAAAATAAAAACAACAATGTTCTGTTTATTTGACAAAAACAAACAATGTATAAAAAATCTTTACCTTGAATTTTTTTTTATAATGATTTGTAATTTATAGATAAACCCTTCACAAACAATTTGAAAATTTAATTAAGCTTAAACTTCACAAAAAAAAAACATTTTAGCTAATAATCGAGAAGATAAGGAAATTTTAAATTACTTTTACACAAAAATTTTCATTTTAATCAAAAAGAAAATGTGTAAACAAAAATAGATATATAATTGTAATGAAATATCGTATCAATACTTCAATACATAGATCATTTCTTTATCTTCGATAAAAGCCATCTGAATAAATAAATAAATAAATTAAGCATCATAATCATATATCTTATTCAGTCTATTACACTTCATTTTCATTCTCCTAAACTAAACCATCAAAGATGAAATTTATATCTTGTATTATGTTACACATGAAAGATATTTTTCCATTCTCGAAAAAAGAGCAAAAAAAAAAAAAAATAAGAAAAAAAGAAAATGTTCATTCTTTTTTTTTCTTTTTTTTCGAAAATAAATGTGTTTTTTATAAACAAAATTTGTTTTCCATTTGACTGATCTTTGAGGAATGAGCTTAAATTTCAAATATTACAAAACCTAATTTTGGGGTTACTTTGTTGCTCATTTTATTTACTCCGCCAAAAAAAAAAATACAGAAAAAAAAATTTGGAAAGAAAAATTAAATCCATAAACTCTTATATTTTACCAACACAGGAAAAGTCCTTAAAGGGGCCTATATATTCTTTATCCTTAATAAAAACAAAAAATCGTTACGGTTAAGAATATATGTTATTTCTTATTTGTTGTAAAAGTAAGTTCTTGTTTAATGGAGCTCGAGGTTGCTTTTCAATGAATGTGCAGAAGACATGTAAAATTTGTTTGTTTTTCACATTAAAAAGCAATTTTATTGAGCTTATTCCATTAATATTTAAATTTAGCCCATAGAAGTTTTTAAAACCATACAAACTGAGCAGTATATGAGCATCTCCTTTATAGAATAACGATTTAAGAAAATTCTCAAAAAATAATACAAAATCATGGTATTGTGTAGTAATATCCTACAGGGTATTCGGTCGTCTGTTCGACTTCAACCTTGAACTTGAATTTGAGTCTTTTTTTAAAATTTTCCACTTGAAGTTTGTTTTGTTCAAACAATAATGAGAGAAACATATTAAAAATAAAAAAAATCATTCATTCGATGGATTAAAACAACAAAAGTTTGTTAAATTTAATATTGTGTCTCTTATAATCTTTCATTAGTAAAATATGTGTAAAACATTTTTTTCAATATATCTTTTTTCGTATATTAGGAGTATATTTTTCCGCTTTTCCGGAAAAAAAAAATGGAAAAACATTTACAAAATATATAGGAAAAAGGAAAGCATTTAGGGATTTTATTCTACTTTTGTTTTTTTTTTGTTTTAATGTTATGTATTAATATTGAAAAAATATTATTTATTAAAAAAAAATTATTATATTACGGTATACATTATATACTAAATTTATCCCTTTAAGCAGAATAAATAACTTCTTTAACGAATATATTCTACTCTATAAATATTTTGTAATGTATCCGTTTCGGTCCCCCATTTTTATATCCTAGCAATAATAATAATATTTTTTTTTCGAGATATTTTATTAAGAGCCACTATAAATTTCACTAAAAACCTTTTCATAAAGTGCATAATTCACTTGTTAGAGGAAGTTAAGAAAGCCAAAAAAAAAAAAAACTACGATTTACTAAATGTCCAACATAAATCTTAAAATTTGTTAAAAACTTTTTTTTTTCATCATATAAAAGAAAATTTGACATTTTGAATTATTTTTTGATTTCATGCATATTAGAAATAAAACCATTATCCCGCTGGACAAAACTTATCATTATTTACAGAATGTTGATAATTCACATGTAACTTATAATTTCCTGTACAATACTATTTTCCTGACTTAATAAAAATAAAAATTAAAATAGTTCTTTCTTCTTAGTTAATTTAATATATTGAAACATTAAATATTTTTTTTATCTTATTATATTATTTTCTTAATACTGCGAAAAATAAAATTAAATGCATTATTTAAAGAGTTTGTATTTTTAATTGCCTAATATGTTTGATATTTTTTAAAGTATTTATATAAATATAATAGCCAAAGTTATCATATCAAGATATTACCAAAAGGACTCTTCCTTTTTTAAAGATAAATCTGATTGTGGAACTTAACTTTTATGTTTTTTTAGTAATTAAGTCATAAAATTTGTCTGTAAAATATTAGTTTCTATGATCCCAAAAACATACTTCAATAAATGTTTCCTAAATGTCTATAAAATTTTACAATAATTTAATATTCATAATGACTTAATGTTATTGCCATAGCATTCATATATGTATGCTCCCTCCGTTTACGAAAATTCTTAAAAATGTGTTTAATATTATTGAGGATTTCAACTAAAAAAATATGTAATAAATTCTGTTCGCCTTACTATTTTGTTTTTGCTAAAAAAAAAACCTTCGTACCCTTTTCAAAAAGATACATTTTAATTTCATTAAATAGATTTTATTTCTGCATAAAATTCAGTATTACAGGCACATTAGATATCATCCTATGAAAAAGTACATATTGAGTGTAGGTACAGGTAAAAATATTCAAGTTCCTTCTAATAGCTCCCACCTTCTATCTTTTACATGAAAGTAGGTATTTTATTTATTTTATATGCTCTTTGATTCTTTCATGTAATAATGAAATTTTTTTTATCCCGAAAGATTTTTATTTTATGTTTGTAGCTAAAACATTACTTTTTTTCATTTGTTTTCATGTTTATTTCCGTTTATTTAATTTAAATAAAAGATCTTCAAAAAGTATTCGGCAAATTTCAAATTTATTATGAAAAATATCTTTCGTTATAAGTATATGCTCAAGTAATTAAGCTTTATTCACAACTGTGTCCAAATGAAGCCAATTTTAACAATACATACTATACTAATAACATGTATGTTTAAGTTTTCATTATATGACAATTCCATAGCTACATTAATAATTTATTAAAAATAATTACAAAATCTTAAATTTTGAATATTAGATAATTAGAAATTTGAATTTTTTAGTATGTCATATACTTTAAATAAAATAGTTTTTTCTAATCAGTTTTTAATTTTTCAGCAGATTTCGTTTTTAACAAATTTTAATTTTTTTTTTAATGCTAGATCACAACAGAAAAAGGGATTAAAATGCCATTAGAGAATATATTTTTTTCATTTTTTTCACATATATTTTCCCTAAAATAAAATACAAAAACAAAAAACCAAAAAAAAAAAAACTCGCATATACGCATGAAAAATTCTTAATAAATTCTTGCAGAAGTCTTTTCTTAATAAAATGATTGATTTATTGTTTTCGTTCCTGCTTCTAGCTCTTTATTCTAATTTTTTGTTATTCGTCTTTTGATATTATTCAAAGATTCAAAGATTTCTCTATGTCTTTTGATAGAGAAAAATTAAAACAATCTAACATACATATTCATTACAGGCATTATATTTTCTACATATATAAATGAATATATTAAATGAAGCTATAATTCACCAGATAAATATCACTACACATATATTAATAATCGTATGAGTCAGTAGAAGACACATTTATAAAAATAAAAAAAAAACGAGATCAAATGTAAGTTTTGAAACCAAAAGACACATTTTTATGTAAATGCGTACATATACATAAAGTACACTCTCATTCTCATGTTTATATATATATATGTATATGAATTCATAATTTTATTTAAGTCCAAATGAATCTTATGAAAATTAAGTAGGATGAAAAAAAAATACATAAATTACAAAAATTTTAATATCATTAAATGTTTGGTCTATTGGAATACCGCGAATGTATTATACCATGAAAACAGATTTTAAAAATTTGTTATTTAAAATAAACTAGAATGGGTTGATATCTTGTTAAAGCAGAATATAGTGATATAATTCACGATTAGGATTATTTGCTAGTGCGTATGATTCATGATAATAATATACTTTCATAACATATACACTTTAATTAAAATATGTTAATTCGAACTGAATAATAAATTTGCCAAAATATTTTCATTGGAAATTATGCTCATTTAGTTGTGATAAGATATTACATATACGTAATATTCTATAAGAATTTAAAATGTAGTCTAATAAAGACACCTCGGAATAAGCAATGTGTTTATTTACTTTTTTGATTTGATAATTATACGACAAATAACAATTGAGTTAATACGTAACTCCCAGCATTATAATATGAATTACTAATTCTATTTTTCACCCACAAAAACCGATTCTATTATGGGGCTGAAAAATTAGGTAATACAAAAATAAAAACCAAAACACATCTTTTTTAACATTATCATCGCTTATAACTACACATTTTATATAAAAAAATATGTAAATAGATTTAAATCCCACAAAATGTACTTTTTGTTTTTACATTTCAAAAAAAATATGGTATCCTTTACTTCAATATACTACTTTGGATCTCTCCCCCCCCAAAAAAAATAGAACACACAAAAAACATAAAAGAAATCTTTTTGATAAACATGTTTCTTTTTAATACTGATTAATGAGTTTTTCAGCTTTGAAACGTGAAACATATTTATTTATTTAATCAAGAAAGTGCTCATTTGGGTTATATATTTATTTATCTTAGAAAGAAATTAAGGATTGAAAAACAATAACAAATATTTTTCAAATAGGCTTTTAGCGTAAAATTTGGGTGTTGTCATCAAATATTTAAAACACAAATAAAAAGTTTAAAGAGAAAAAAATATTAGGTATTTCTTATTAAATAATTCAATACGCGCCGCCCTCACTTACAAAATTTACATATTTATTTTGGCATGGATAATGTGTTAAAGAATTTTAAACAAAAAATAAATAAAAACATACCTATAAATAGAAATGTAAGAAAATGAACCTCCAAAAAATTTTAACTTAATTTGGTTACATTGAGAAATTTTTAAGGTGTTTAAAATGTATTATTACTTTATTGTATAGTGAATTCGATGAACATTTTTATTATTGAAACGACCATTACCATAGATGCATCAAATTATCCTGGTTTTCCCTCACGTTCTCTTTTTGTTTTTGCAAATCTTTTCACTTTTTACTTTTGATTTAATTTTATTTTGTTGTATTATAAGCATTTAAAATAAAAAAATAAATAAATTAACATAGTTCTAATCAAATCCATCTGAATATCTGATTAAAACGTCATCTTTTTTATCATATTCTAAGTTAATAGTTGTATTGTATCACATAAGCAATATAGTTAATAAAAATAATGTTATTGATTAATTTTAAAATTTTTCTTTAGTTTTGTTATTTCATTTAAAATCCTCCTTATCCAAAATGAGAATCCACAATTTTTGTAAAATTTTTACTCTTATTTATTTATTTTTTTAAATTTTTATTTACAGATATTTATTTTGATTGGTGGTTATAACATCAGGAAAATAGTTCAACATACCATCTGCAATGGACAAAAATATATTACACTGATTGTTACGACAATATAAATAAAAACTGAAATCAATAAATTAAGATCAAAAAAAAAAAACAATCTTTGAAATAAAATAAATAACGTTCTTTGCAAAAGAACGACACATTAAATTTATCAAAAAAATAAATAAATAAATAAATAAAACATGTATCCAAATAGTAGGTCGTCGGCAACAATGAGACCACCATCACCAACTAATTTTGTTAATTTTTCACCACCGTCAGATTATCCAACAGCAATGGCAACATCGGCAACCATGCACCATCATCATCATCATCCCCATCATTATACTAATAGCAATATTTCATCAATGCCAATGAAATATCATAAGAATAAAATTTTAACAAATGGTGGTTTAGTGAATTCAGTTCCAACAGGTGGTGGACATAGTGATCTACTTTTTCAAGATGACACAGATTGTATTGAATTTTGTAGTAATAGTAATATTAATAATAACAATAATAATAATAATAATTTTAAATCAATGGTTGGTTCAAGTGATATAATGACAACTGATCGGCGAAAGCATCGTAGTTATAATCGTAGAAGCAATC